>PVJS01008430.1:0-53147 GCA_004027185.1 Glis glis
TGGCATTTATTAAACATATATATGCCGGATATTTAATCCTTTATGGGCAGTGTACTGTACTCTTGGTGCAAAAAAGATAAATTGTGTGCTCCCTCTGAGCTTGTCATTTGGTGAGGGTGAGAGAAAGAGTAAAGGTGAGGCAGCAGTATCATCTCAGAGACAAATAAAATGGGAAGATGGTAGAGATGACATAATTTGTTCATATGGACTGATCAGGAAAAAAACTCCATGTTAAAGTAAGGTATGCAATTATGTGAAGCTGGGCATGGAGTTACCTTTTAGTAATATGCACAGAGACATTAAAATAAAGTACCTACACAGAGTAAGAAAATAATGAAATAGACACTCAGAGAAATGTCAAGTGATAAGAGACAAGGTGTCACTAGAAATAATGAGATAATAAACTCAATTCTTCAGTTTTGGATTCCTGGTTTCAGTCTCTCATGAGATGTAGCTGTGTTTCTTGATCATACCTTATTCTATTGTTTTACCCTGTATTAACTCAGCTCAAGGTTGAGTATTTGTAATCAAATGTTACGTGAATATCAACCATGTTACCTGATTTATGTTACATGGAAAGCTCCTCTCTCAGATAGGATGTTGGGAAAAGAATAGGATCAAAACCCATCTTCCCTTACACAGATCTTCCTTTCTTTTTTAGTGTTTCCTTGGTAAACTTGGGCTGAATTTGGTTTCTCGTATTCTCTTCTTTTACTATGTTCTTCTTTCCACCACTACTACCACCCCTCCCATGCATACACACAGGCTCACAGGAGGTTCCCTGGGTTCTCATTCAGATAGATGACTTCTGGGACTGAAGTACCAGTCTTTCAGACATATTCAGAAATTTCTGGATCATAAAATGACTATGATTCATTATTAATCCAGGACCTTTTCAACAAAAGGTTAAACTTAAGGAAATAAATTTGCTTTGCAACCTGAGATTATGTAACTTTACCATATTTTGAGATAATTGATTGAGATTGGGTGCAATGAATGAAAATTAGGAATGTGCTCGACTGCAATAAATTGAAACAGGATGTCTCCAGCCTGAAGACAGAAAAGGAGGACTAGGAAGGATTGAAAGGATTGTTCCGATTTTTTTTCCCTCTAGTCTTGGTTACCTGTGTTTTGGCTTCTCACCTAAACTTTAGCAGGAAAATAAATAAGGGAAACTAAACACTATCATTTAATATAGGAGAAAAATAGTACACGGACATTCCGTTTGAAATATATGTTTACCAGCAACACAAAAAACAATTGTGAGTCTAGGCTGTCTGCTTTGTCCCCATGAAATAAAAATTTCCTTGTGCCTGCCACATTGTAAGATTTCTATCATTGTTATTATCCTTATTCTATCATCTTCATCTTCCTCATCTCAACATCTTCCTCATCATCACTGGTGGGTATGTTTAGCTAAGAATAAGTTGTCAGGAAGTAACTATAAAGGCTAAGGAGAAAGAAGTTTTCAGGAAGCATATGAGTTAATTAAAAGAAAATAATTTCAATTGAATGCAGTTCTCCAGTGAACCTGTGAAAATGAATCACCAGCAACTTATTGTGCTTATTACTACCAGGGACTATTGAATTTAACAAGACCTGACCCCATAAAAATAATAAAGCTACTTTATCTACTTTATATAGCATTTTATATTTTAACATTTCCATATATACCTTTATTAAATATATGAACAATGTCATTAGGGTTATTGTTAATATTAGAAACTCAACCTTACAGGGAATATTGTCCCTTGATAGTAACAACACTTATAATAATAATTATTATTATATGACAACTATACTTTATGAAGCCCATATATATCAGGAACAATTTTAGTAGGTGTATTGTCCAAATTAAGTTATTCAATCTTTACAAAATTCTGTGAAGATAGAATCGTTCTTTTTTCTGCCCATTTAGAAATGAGGAGACCGGGAAAGTACATTTAACAAACTTCCCCAATGTCACACATTTAGTAACAGGAGAAGCTTGGATTTGAACAACCAGATGATCTGGCTGTATAGCAGATTGTGCATAAATATAGTGAAAAACCAAAAACCCAATGTTAAATACACAAGAGACTGCAGCAGGTAATTTTAGCTCTATGTAACTCCAGTTTGACTAGAAATAATAATTCTATTTAGAACATTTAGGTTGTACTTTCACTTTAATCATTTAATAAGAGCTTCACGCTATACTTTTGGTGGGACTGAGATAGGTGGGCAATGACAACCTTATCTGAATAAGTCAATATTTTACTTTTAGAAAGATAAATGATTTAATGGCTTCAAGTACTGGTTCTGAAATATATTAGTTTTTCTCTTGTATGCTATTAAAGATGTTTGAGCTTCATAGGTAGTAGGAGAATAATGATAATATCTCCATGTGGGGTTGCTGTGAATCTTAAGTGAGATGAAGTATATACCGTGAGTATGGATGCCTAGCATGTAGTAATTATTCAAAAGAAATAAGACACTTTCCTGTAAGCATTAGTCTAACTTCAGTTATAATAACTAGACTCCCAGTAAAACTTGGGAATATAGTCCATGAGATAAGATTTGTATAAATAAGCAAAATTGCAAAGTCCTATGAACCGTAAAGCAGTATTATTATGCTTGATATGTTAAGTTCAGTGGATCATGTTGTTAATATGCACAGTATGTTCCTGGTGCTCTGCTTTCAGAGATTGCTCACTGGGAATCACAGTCAATTGGAATACCATCCTCTTAATGAACTCATATGCTACCTGGAATCATTTGCTTGTCTTTGGACTTGCTGTTAATTCCTGACACTATTGTCCAAGACAACAACCTCTCCTTTCACCAAGTTCTCTCACCAGTTCCTATTCTGTCTTCCTCTTCTTTCTCCAGTTATCCTCTGTGTTCTTGTTTACATGTGAGGCTATGACAGAAATGTCCCCAGTGTATTTCTAAGCATGTTCAAGCTCTCCCAATTGAAATGAGGTTCAAAAATCTTCAGAGAGTGTACTGAAAGATACACTACTTAAGCACGGAATGCTGGATTTGCAATAAAATTTAAACATGTATTGATTTACTTTCCCTATTTACTCCTTTTATTTTTCAGTGTTCTCGTGCTGTTCTATGCTGGGAGGGTTCCCAGCTTCTTTTTTTTACTACTTTCATCACTGTATTGTAATTATACTTCATTTTGAGATTCACAGTGATACAAACATGCATGCACACATCACTGGGAGTATTTCTCTCTGCATCCCACCCTGCTCCCATTTCCCCCCCTCCCTGTACAGGTTAGTGAGATTGGCAGTGACATCTTCATATATGGAAATAGCATCATTTACACTATTTCTTTCTTCAGTCCTCCTTTTCTCACTCCTCATCTCCCTCTGCCTAATAGTTCTAACATGGACACTCTGACACAATGGTTCTTTCTACCTTCATCACATTTCAGTTCTGCCATCTCTGGTCATGTGATGTTGGGTCAGTTACCTAACCACTCTTAAGCTGCATCTTCCTCAGTGTCAAAGTAATAATAAGAATTTATTCATCGTAGTTAGTGCCAGTCACATGCATCAAGTAATAGGCAACATTTAATGTTGTTGTGTTCTTTGAGCAATATATGTATAATTTAGTATTTACAAATCATTTTCATTTACATTATTTTGCATATGACAACCCTGTTATCTGATATAGAAAATAACATAAAACCCACTTTATAGGTAAAATAGCTAGAATACATATTTTCTGCCTACTAATTCTGTTTGTTCTTGAAATAAGCAGTTGTGGGTCTTTTTACTGAGTTCTCTGAAAAAGCAGCACATTCTATATTCCTGCCCAGGAAAAAAATATCTAGACAACTCATTTAGAACACGTTTCTTCCCTACCCTTGAATACAAATGCTCATGACTTTTTCTTTCATTTGGCTTTTCAATGTCTCTGGAAGAGTTTCTTTGAAGTCAGTATTTGGTACAAGGGCAAAATACTTACACTTGACTAAACAAGTAATTTTATATATTTTTATTACTTACATCAAATTAAGATATTGGAGAAACTCACAAAATAACTTGAAAAGAATCATTAGGAGCTAATTACTAATAAAAAATTATGATGAAATTAATGCAGGCAAAGGACATTTAAATAAGAACCATTTCAAATAGTTTCGATCTGTAGTACAGTCCATTGGAACATATTTAATTTGTTGATGACATCATGAAGCTAGTAAAATAATTTACCTAGCCAGACCCTTAGGAATGTTTTAATATTATACTCTATTTATATTAAATACTCTTCTAAAAAATTTCCATCAGTATTCTCAGTTTCATTTTGAAACAGGACCTTTAAGTATCCGCAGTTAACGCAATACTGGCTCTGCCATGATTTCAGGTATCTCTGAAACAGCATAAGGCAGTTTTCAGCAGAATTCATCGTCATGAAACTACGTAACAGCTTTGCTGACCAAACAGGTTCTAACAATTTGTGCTTGGAAGGCTTTTTTCTAAGTCTTCTCGTACTGGATCACTATGTAGTCGAGTAAATGCTTTTCCGCATGAATCGTGATCTAAATCCTACTCTCAGTCATACATATAATTTATGAAAACACTGAGTGTGCAGTTCATTAGCACATCCTACTCTCATGTTTCAATTTAAAGAAATGAAATATTAATAATATACAGGGACATCCAAGAGATTATTCCTACAGCACACATTACTACACTTATATTTGATAGCTGTCCATTTATAGACATCCCGTAGCTCACATTTTAAAGCAATATATATTTTTCATTATAAAAAGTGAGTTAAGATTTGACAGTTAGTGGGCAGAGTAAACGCAATGCTAAAAATCATACTGTTGAAAAGAAACTTGATTAAATAAGAGGGTATTTGAGCACAGCAATTTTTCTCTATCTCCTTCATGTATAATTAATGTGCCAAAGTTATTATGAAAAGTTTTTCTTAATATCATAAAACCTATATTATCACTAAAATCATGCAAAATATTTTCTCTCAAAATTTGTAAAAAATAAGATGTCACTGTGATTAATATAGCTAAGATTGTAGTTTAAGATATTGTGTTATGTACATATAATTTAAGTTGTTTCATATATTGAATAATATATAAATAAATATATGTATCATTTATTATAAATGTATATATATTATATTTAGCATTGGTATATATGATATATGTTTATAACTAACATATATATGCTTATATATTAGTTAATGTATAGTTGTGTGTCATTTTAATCATTTCATATATAACAGAAAATCATGAATAATAGGTCAAATTGAAAAGAATAAGTTACCCATGTATCCTCCCATTGTTGTGAGGTGATGTAAGAGGTTCTCTAAAATATACCCTAAACAAATGGAGAAGATTTTAAATTTAAAATGTAAAAATGTTGTATTTTAAAATAATGGTTGGCAAGTTAGGAAATGATTAAAGTAGAATTGTCTATTCAAATTTTAAAGAGAAAATATATAGTGCAAAAAGAATCAATCAACTATAATAGTGCTCTCCAACTCAGAGTAAAAGATATTTGAGAAAAACTAAAATGAAATATGAGCCAAATATTAAGTAAATAACCACAATTATAGAATTTTGACAAAGATTACTAACAAAAAGGTGCAATGTTCTTGTGTCTTGAAGAATTAACTCTACTGAACACATAGAAAGAGAAAACTCTTATTTAATAGAAAACTTTTAAGTTCATAGAGAACAATGCAAATTTTTCAAAATTATTTTATGAAGCCAATATTTATCTGGTTTATTATTTTAAAGGTAGAATTTACAAAGAAAAATTATTTATAATCTGATTTGTGAATTTAGATTTCTAAAAGGTCAACATATAGTAATTAGAAAGTATACTCATTTCTTTGTGGCAAACTAGGTTTATTCTAGCAATATAGTCATGAGTTTTGGGGAAATTGCATTAAATGTTTTATTCCTGAGATTTTGGTAAGTTGTATCTCTATTTACATTTTATTCTAGGATTTTTAATATTTAGATATATAAAGAACTCAAAATCATTAACACCAAAAAAGAAAAAAAATCAATAAATGATCACTTCTCAAAAAATGAAAAACAAAAGGCCAAAAAATATATGAAAAATGCTCAATATTATTAGCAATCAGGGAAATAAAATTCAAAACTATACTGAGATTCCATCTAACTCCAGTTAGAATGGCAGTCATCAAGGATATAAGCAATAATAAATCCTGGCAAGGATATGGAAAAAAAGGAACAGTTATACACTGTTGTTAGGAATGCAAATTAGGATAGCCGTTATGGAGATCAGTATGGAGGTTCTTCAGAAGAGTAGGAATGGAATCACCATGTGATCCAGCTATACCACTCCTGGGTATCTTTCCAAAGGGCTTGAAATCAGAATATTGTAGTGATACATGCATATCCATGTTTATAGCACCTCAAGTCACAATAACCAAGTTATGGAAACAACCTAGGTGTCCATCAACAAATGAATGAATAAATAAAATGTGGTATATATGTACACAATGGAATGTTATTCCATTATAAAGTACAAAATTATGTCATTTTCAGGAAATGACATAATTTTGGATGGAACTAGAGAACATCATGCTAAGTGAGATCAGCCAGACTCAGTAAAATGAAGGGCAACATGTTTTCTGTCACATATGAGAGCCACAGAGAAAATAGGAAAGAAAAGGGACTTCATGAAAATGAAGAAGGAGACCAGTAGAGTAGTAGAAGAGTATTGGGGGAGGGATGAGGGATAGAGGAAGGAGACTCAAGGAAGGAAACAGATGAAATAATGTTGTGTTCATATATGAACATAGTATCACTACCAATCGCACTAGCATTTACAGGGAGAAAGGGGGAGAATGAGGAGGATGTGCAGGCAAACACATGGAGAGAAGTTGTTTGCATATGTGAATGAATCACTTTGAACCTCACTACAAATTATAGCTACAGGGCACCAATAATTTTTTAAGTAATTAGAGAGATTCAAAGAGAATTAAAGAAAATTCTACTCATTTTTTTAAAATGCTATATTCCTTGTTGTATATTCTTGGACCACATTGAGAGGGAAATGGGAATAAAATTTAGGGAAACACCTTGGCTGACTTTCAGTTTAAACAATGAAGACTTTTGGGGGTATCCCAGAAAGGAAAGAATAAAAGAGAAAAAAAGCTAAATATTTCTACATATTATTATAATTGTGACTCTGAATTAGATACCTGGTGATTTGGGGGAGATTCTAGGAGGCAATTTGAACTATGACAAGGATAATCAAAACAAATAGAGGCTATCCAAATGATAGTAAACACCCTAGGTGACACATAATTATTGGGATATTTACTATGGTGTATCTGAAAAATGGTGAAGATTCTGTATTTTAACTTGAAATCTTAGGAGAGTGCTATGCACAATATCATTTGTTGGCAATATCTTGAGTAAATTAAAAAATGTATTTCTTGTTGGGCTTTTGCAGGTAGAAGAAAATAGCAGCCACAGAAGTTAGGAATACTAAATAAGAGATAGGACACCACAGGGAAGTATTCTCAAAAATGGATCAATTTCAGAGTGGAAATAAGAGAACATTTTACCTAAATATTAGTGATAAATGTAAACCTTGGAAGTATGTGGAAGGCTTTACTGTATATTATATGGAAAGGAGAAACAGAGAAATGATATCAAAGAATGGCTAAACAATATAAAAATTACATTAATATCACTTTCCATATAATAAATTGTAAAATATATGACTAGAAAAATCTTAATTTGCTTAAGTTTTTTAAATAAAAACCTATAAGTGGAACAAAAAGTTCCAACTATACTCACTATCATCACAATACTTCATAACTACAGGCCTATATATTATAACTCATAAAAAAGAAATAACTATAATTGAGAAAAACAACAATAAGTTTATAACCTAAGAATGACAAGATTATCTGCTTTAAAATTGAGGAGAGTCTATTGTGTCATCTAACATAAAAGGAAAATGAGTAGTTATAAAATAAATGTACAAAAATCTGTAGTTTTCCTATATATCTAAATTATGTTGAAAGAAAAGACAATAAAAAGCAAAGTCACTATTCATAACAGTGATTTCAAAAACATCATCATAAAACTAAAGAATGCCTGAAATTGGCAATATAAAGGAATCTACACAACTTCCTTCAGAAATACAAAACAGGATCTGACTGATGGAAAATATATATTGCCCTTCTTAATAAGAAACTCAGTATTAATGTCAATTCTGTGCAAACTAATCTAATCTACAAGTAAATATAATTCTAATATAATAGTAACTACATACTTCGTGAAACTTGAAAATAATTTTAAGTTCAGCTGGATGAATAAACCTTTGAATACATTCATTTTTGTGAAAAAGTGAAATGAAGCCGGGCGTGGTGGCGCACGCTTGTAATCCCAGTACTTTGGGAGGCAGAGACCGGAGGATCCAGGTTTGCAGCCAGCCTCAGCTCTCTCTCTCTATCTCTCTCTCTCTTTATCTCTCTCTCCCTGTGTCTCTCTCTCTCTCTCTCTACCTAGTGAGGCCCTCCACAACTTTGTGAGACCCAATTTGAAAATAAAGTATAAAAAAATAGGGCCAGGGTTGTAGCGCGGAGGTAGAACGCCCCTGCGTTCAATCCCCGGTACAGCAAAAAAAAAAAAAAAAAAAAAGTGAAATCAAATGAAACTTGTTCCTTTTGAAGTTATAAAATATAACACAAAGTAATAAAATATTACAAATATATAATAATTAAATTGATTTGGTTCTGGCATTGACATTAGAAGGATAAACAATGGAATAGGATTGTGAATATGGAAAGTTATATATATATAACTTTTGTGATATTTGAATTTAAATTCAGCAGAGAGAGGAAGAACCTTTTAATAAGTCATATTGTTATAACACAGTCATCTAGGATAATAAAATGAACCTAGCACTCTTTCTGTTCTTAAGGCCTCAGACTATGTTCACAGCACCAAAATACCAGTTTCGAAATTTCTAATTTGGCTTGGGGCCTATCGAGCTTATATGACTTCAAATTAAAAAAGAAAAACATTTATCACAAAACATAATGAAAATAGGAAATGCAGTGAAAAACTTTACCCATTTCTCTTCCTCTACCTCATGAACAGGAGGTGAGTGGCACAGTTTCACACACATATGAGATCCCATGATGTGAATAATGAAAGGTAAAGAAGAGTCTCTTCCTTAACAGATCTTTGACTTACCTGAATACTCAATGTATTATAAGTTATGAAAATGTAAATATATTATTTATGACTTAAAAATAAATCTGGGCCGGTAATGCCATTAATAAAATAGCATTCTATTAACCATTTCATTAATATACAAAAGTTAAAATCTTAAAACTACAGAGGCTTCTAATGTCTAAACTTTCAGCTGTCACCTAGACAGTAAATTAGTTTCTATATGAATGCTTATGTTATTATTATAAGTAAAATGCTAAGGTGGAAAAATCCAATATTTCCTTTTACTTTCAGGGAGAATATGAAAATTTTCCCATGTTGACAACCTAATATTCCACTGCGAATTTCAGTCCTATTTATTCATTTGTTTCATAAATATTTGTTCAATGCCTATGTGAGACCCAGTATTTTAGTTTCTAGGGTTTTATTTTGATTTGTTTTATGCTCTTGGAACTTGCATTCTATTTGAGAATAGAAAGTACATCGGCAAACAAGGGCCTTTATTATGTAAATCAAGTAGTATAGCCAAGAAGCAAAGAATTTCAAGTTTGAAAGATCATCCCTATAACACTGCAATATATCCTTTCATAAACAAATATCACAATCAAGACATGTTATAACAGGATAAAGCACTTCAAAAGTCTGATCCCTTAAAGGAACATTCATTCTTGATATTTTATAAAGAAATAAAAATATCTCAGTGCAGTTGAGATGACATTGAGTTCAAGATACCTTTGTCAATGGAAATTCCAAAAGCAAATAAATGAAAATTGGCTGATTACAACATTCAGAGAACAGAAGAGAAAGAGAAAAATATGGACATTGGGAAATAATTGATGAGTAGGAGATAAGGAAGCTACTGGAATAGCTACTTTCTTGTTTATTTATTTCAGCTCCTATCATATATTCTTTTGAATCCATGAGTCAGCAGTTCAAAATTTCTCTTTCCTTCTTTATTCAACTTATGATACCATATCACAAAAAATCACGATAGCAATACAAGTCCTATGAATTAATATTTTTTCCTTTAATTCATCATATAAAACAAGTTTTTATATTTTAAGCTCATTTTTTCTATTTGCCTTTAATTAAAGCCATACATCCAAGGATCTTAATCTATTTAATTTCTTCTCACTTAATTTTTTATAACTAATACATTACACATATATCATTTTCATATCTTAGTTAGAATAAGTTAGATATATGTGAACTAAACTTTATAACTAATATATATTTAGTATTGTGTAACTTCATAGCTAATACACACTTAGTATCCCATAGCAAGGGACATTTTTATAACTCAAAAATTTCCAAAAATATTTTAGTAATAAACTTGGCCTACACATAATAGAATAACAATTAAAATGCAATGGACATTTTTTTCTTAATGGAATCATTACCTGAAGAGCATTTGTCTAAGCCATCTTAAGTTCTCTAGACAACGTATCTATGTACCCAGGAGCTAAGAGAATTTCTCAAGCTTTCAAATCTTTGATTCCTTATCCTATTTTACTCTCCTGTTTCTATGTTTTTCCTCTTAGTTTAAATACTGTAATTATGTAACCTTATGTTAGAAGAATCTATGCTAAAATGTCTATTTGGCTTTTGCTTTCAGGAGGAGGAGGAGCCATGTTAGCACAGCTGTACCAGGATTAGTTCCACGATCTCCTCAAAGCAAGCCCTGATCTGGGGAGAGCAAGTGTGACCCGAGGCTTCTACTACATTTCTGGGTGCTTCTTGGGGACACTTGGAACTTAAACTTCTGAGCCCTGTTTATCAGCAGTGCCTTATCTGATCACCAACTGCCATAGATTACAGGACACTTCCAAAACTACACGCCCCTGGTTCCTTTCACACTACTCTCCAAATTGATGTTTTTCTGTTCTTTTTCTGCTCACCAAGAAGTAAAGATAAATCCAGACTTCTGTTGTGGCAAACCTGCAGAAGCCCATCCATCCCAATACATGGGAGGTTGAGACAGGAGGGTTGCAGGTTGGCGGCCAGCCTCAGCAACTTAGCAAGACCCTCAGCAAGTTAGTGAAGGTCTGGGGCTGTAGAATGCCCCTGTATTCAATCCCCAGTACCAAAAAAAAAAAAAAAAAAGCAATTTATTACACTCTGCTCAAAACACTCCTTCTCACAGAAATAAGAGCCCCTCCCACCTACATACACTCACAAAGATCCCTACACTTACTGACCATGCAAGGAGATCTAGGGAAGCTTTAGCTTCCCCCACTTCCCTCTTCAAAAAAAGTAGTTCAACAAAGCACCCTCCAATGGGAAAAATTTACAAAATATGCTGAAAATCCTTGTGCCATGGGCAGCATTCGTGTGTCATAGGTTCTAGATTTTTACAATGTTTCTATCAGGTCCAATTAAACTCACCCTTAGTGAATCTCCTTAGTTAATAAAGTACTAAAAAAATTATATGGGCCAGTGTTATACTTAGTATAAAGATATGTTTTCTAAAACCTTATATTAAGTGAGATAGATTAGGCATAGACAAACACTGCATGTTCTGGCTTACATGTACAAACTAAACAGGTTGATTTCTTAGAAGCAGAGAGTACAGTATACAATACTGGAGGCTGGAAAGAGTAAGAGAGAGGAGGAGATGGAGACAGGACAGTTAATGAATGCAGAAAAGCAGTTGGCAGTTGGTTGGGAGGAATAACTTCTAATGTTTTATAGCACAGTAGGGGAGCTGGTTGACAACAAACAATTGTATATTTCAAAATACCTAGTAGAGGAGAGTTTTGAATGTTCCCAACACAAAGAAATGATAAGTGTTTGAGGTGACAGATATGTTAATCACCTTGATCTGATCATTACACATTGTATACATGTATTAAAATATTACACTATATCCCACAACTATGTATAATTATGTGTCAATTAAAAACAAAAACATATGTTTTTAAAAACATTAATTCACAACATGGTGCTGAAGTCTCCTGCTGCGCATACTGGGAAATATACTGCTAGTCAATTAGCAGAATCGTAGGTTTAGAGGTTGATGAAGTAGGGATTGCTTCTTTACCAACTCCCTTCCTACACATGAACATTAAATTTCCCAGTAAACATTTCCTGTGCCTGTTTGGTTAAGACCCAGGGAGTTGTTTCAGGCTCTATTTGCCCTCCTGTCCTGAGCTCCTTTTCTCTGGTTGATTGCCCTAAATTCAACTTCTTCCTAAATGCTGTCTCATTTGAATTAATTCCAGTCCTTTTCTTTTTGTGAATACCTTTATCTCTTTACTTTGCAACCTAGAAATTATATATGTTCTACTTCCTAGTTCTGACCCAGGTCAGTAGGTCTTTTATACATACTTTCACTTGTCTTTATAAAAACAGATCTCTAATCTGAATTTTTGGAGCTACACATAAATTTGGAAGTCAAATAAAAGGTAATATCCACAAGGGCAGGAATATTTATGCTGATATATCCTAACATCTGGAATAATGGATAGTTGCTTAGAAAATGTTTGTCAAATGAGTAAGTAATGAGGGATCTGTGCTGCAAACAGGATCTTCTGAAAATTTCACAGTTAATGATAGAACAAGATGAATCAAAGCAGAATCCAGGTGCTGCCTCAGCTCTTTCTAATATGCTTACGTCATTGCCTGCTGTTATCTTTATTCTTCTAATGAGAAAACCGAACATATTCAATAAAATATTTAATAAACCAACAAACCATAAATAGAGAGAATTAAATACACTTAAGAGTTTGAGTTTAAAGTGTGAAATTATAGTAGCTTGTTTCCAAGATGGCCCCTGTAATCCCACCTCCTGGTCTGCATGACCTTGACTGTGGGTGGGAATTATTGATTCACTTCTAGTGAATTAAATAAGGCAAAAGTCACCTCTTGAGAGACTGAGCCAGAATCATACAGCTTCACAGTTATGCCACTATCGAGTTCCTGACCTTCCTATCCCAAGAGTCTGTGTGGGATCATATGATTTTCATTTAAAGGATAAAGTTGTGGGACAATTGTTTAAGCAATAACAGATAATCAATTATAATACATTTTTATAATTGTTCTGGCATCAACAACCAATATTATACAAGTGAAATTGTTCTACATATGGAGAGAAAGAAATATTACCTATGTCTATCTCTATTGTTATGGGTAAGATTTTTTATAGACTTCAAGGCATTTCAAGGAATATAAAACAGATAACTTCATCTTGATGTTCTAACCACTGTGTCCATTGTCTTGTTCTACGTTTCAATATATTGGCTTCTCTGGATATGACATCACCACAGTGGCATCTCTAGAAGTAAAACTTGGATGTGGAAATCAGAATGTGGATGGATGGATGTGGGATTTTACTTTTTTTGTTCTTGTTATAGCAGATTCTAACCACCTCCAGAAGACATCTCCTATGGAGCATTGTAATGTGATGAAAACAAAGAAAATACATTTAGTAAAGCTGGCTTTTGATTTTTTTTTTCAGTACTAGGGATTGAACCCAGGGGCATTCTACCTCTGGGTTACACCCCCAGCCCTATTTTTTATTCTTTATTTTGAAACAGGGTCTCACTAAGTTGCAGAGGGCCTCACTAAGTAGCTGAGGCTGGCCATGAACCTGGATCCTCCGGTCTCAGCCTCCCAAGTACTGGGATTACAAGCGTGTGCCACCACGCCCGGCTTGGCTTTTGAATTTTAACAATATCAATAATTAGGCATAGGAGTGAGAGCAATGCAATCTATCATTCTGATCACCAGAAAAATAGATTTTAATTAAAAGGTTATAACTCATTTAATGGTTATAAGAATATACTAATATAATATATGGGATGTTTTTGTTTTTAAATATGTTACCAATCAAACATGAATTTACTTTTGTTTTTTGGAAAAATATATTTACTATATCTTCTAGGACACTTTTGTTTGGGAAAGTCTTTATCTCCTTCATTTCTAAAGAACAGCTCTTTGGCCGGCAACTCTTTTCCCTTCAGCACTTCCTTCCTCTAGCCTATAAGGGTTCTGCTGAAAAGTCAGCTATTAGGCATACTGTAACTCCCTTATATATCACTTGCTTCTTTTCTATTGCTTTCTTTAAAATCTTTATGATAAATTCAAGAGATCTATTTGTACAGCATGGTGACTATAGTTAATGATGACATGTTATATTCTTGAGTAAAGCTAAGGGAGTGGATGTTAAATGTTTTCACTACAAAATATGATAACTATATGAGGTTATCACATACATTACATTAACTAGATTTAACTATTCCAGTGTATATGTTCTATAAAAATCATGTATATAATAAATACAATTTGTCAATATAAAATAAATAAATGAATAAATTTGAACATTCTAAAAGAGAAATAAAAAACAAATTTAAATAGATGAGTGATAAAATATTCTCATTAGTTTTCAGGAATAGGGTGAAGAAGGAGTACATGTTTTATTCCACAGGAAAGCTTTGCAGATGACACAAATAAAACAGTTTATATTTTGGCTGAGACTGGTGCTTAGAAAAGCCCATATTTTTCTTGTCTTGATACTAGACAAGAGCACTACTTGAAATCTTTGGCAAATTTCTCCCTCGCCCCATCCCTCCAGCCCTGTATTTTCCTCCCAATTTTGATCATATTTCTACGTGGATTAAAAGGTATCAAGATTTATAATCCACTTTTAATCTTTCATCTAAATACTCTATTCTCAGTCATAAATCTCACCTTCCCCTACCTGCACACTCAGAAAATTATGCTTTTTCAATCTAATTTGTAAAGTTGCAGGAAAAACATCCAAAGACAGAATACTCGAAAATTTTAAAAATATATTTTCTTCTTTCTACCTCTCAAGTGGAAAGTATTTTGACATCTGCAATGTGATTTTTCTTTTTTTTTTCCTCCTGCAACACATATTGTGCCTTCCAAACAACACATTTACAAGCATATGTTTTTTAGAGCTTTTTTTCATGTACTTTTTTTTTCAGTGGTTTCACATAACCAGGAAAACAACTTAGGAGATCCCTTCAAGCATGAAATTTAACAAAAATAACAAGGTCTCCCATAGATTTTTTCTTTCCTCTTTTGAGTAATCAGGTCTCTTTCCCTGACAAACTCCCTCAGTCAAGAAATTGTCCAGGGCTAGAGAAAAATAATTGGTGTAGCTCTTCTAATACACATTTTCAGGTATCCTCACAATGTCTAAGGTTCGGTTTTACAAAATTGCTGCTGGAGGGGTGACCTCAGAATGATTCCAACTTGATTGGGGGTGATCACGATCATAAAATTCAACCTTTTTTAAATTTATAGAGAAACCAACAGTAAATGACCAATGAGGTGGCCAGCTCACTGACTTTAATGATAACTGGTATTAACATAAATTTGTTGACAGCAAAGGAAACCTGACATTGAGGAACATAGAGCAACTCTGAAATCACTTAGACTGAAAAGGTCATTTGACATAGAAGAGTTCTCCTATAATTCATAAAATGCCCTCTGAAGTCACCTGGATTGGAGGTTGTAGTCTGCTGTGTGTAGGGGTTTGCCTCACTGAGCACCTCACATAAAAGCTGCAATCCTTCTTCAACCAGCATTTGAAGTATTGCTGAGGTTTTTACTACAGATGTGACACACAGCCCAAAGTGCTGAACTTCTGGTTCAGAGAAGTAGCCAAGGAATTGAGAAAATACCTTGAAGGGTGTGTAGGTCACCAAGACTGTCATTTTGCACCTTGAACTTTGCCAACTCTGGATGGCAGCCTGCAGTTCTTGGCGAAGAAAATTCTTCTGAAGGTCACTGTGTATCCAGGCTATTTGTCAGATATTAGGTGGACTATGATACGTGATGACTGTAGCAAAATATTTGACTTCCATTTCTTCGCTGTGGAACAGGCTGCTGATATGCCTCACCACGTCCTTAGTTACAAACTTGGAAGCGAGCTCTCTGACTTGTGTTCCAAGATATGGATGGGTGAAGATTTACAACTCTTCATTTTCAACTAAGTGCTTGCAGAATAGCCAGATGCTCATTTGTAAGATTCTGAAGTGCTCTTAAGGTAAACAAGAGGGTGACATAATCTAACTTCTCAGTAGTCCTTTGTTTTACAATTGCTAGAATTTCCTAACTGCCATGAGAGCTCTAATGTAAGATGTGCGTGTCACTCAGGTGAGAGCCACCCTGCTAGAGTAGAGTTGCTCACTGACATTGTTTGCATCTTGGGATCTCATACTTACAGAGCTGTCTTATAACCAAATAAACCTGTCAAATGGGACAT
This sequence comes from Glis glis, assembly GCA_004027185.1. Classification (NCBI taxonomy): domain Eukaryota; kingdom Metazoa; phylum Chordata; class Mammalia; order Rodentia; family Gliridae; genus Glis; species Glis glis. The sequence continues at coordinate 16,419 of PVJS01008430.1, forward strand.
CCACAAGAATTGTTGCCAAGTCAAGACCCCAAAGAATCTATCAGTTACTTTCTAAGGGAGACTTCAATGCCCTGGAAGGCACAGTGTCTCATCATGTTTTTCAAAACACAATTTATTTTCTTTTTATTAGTATTATAATTATATGTAATAGCAGGATTTACTGTGGCATATTTGTAAACGCACATAACAAAATTTGGTCAGTTTCATTTTCCGATACCTCTCCTTTTCCTCCTCTCTCCCCTCCCCCAGCCTCCTACCTCTACTGTACTGGTCTCTCTTCTGTTTTCATGCAATCTTCCCTCCTCACCCCCCTTTTCCTCTCCAGTTTTCACATAAGAAAGAAAACACAAGAGCCTTGATTTTCTGAGTCTGCCTTATTTCATTTGACATAATGCTCTCAGGTCCATTTCCTGAGATCCATTTATTCAGGCAGTTGTTTATCAAAGAGCAGGGAGTTGTCTCCTCCTGCACCATACAGGAGTTCAGAGCATCCTTTTGAGCACTGAGAGGATGATCTGGGGTGAGAGACATGGGTACAATGTGAATCATGGTGATCATGGTGACCTCCTCTGGCCTGGCATCCAGAAGAAAGTAGGCATCAAGCTCCTGGAGATCTTATGCAACTAATGTCAACAGATGCCAGGAGATGTTTGGACTGCTGTTGGGCCAATGCTTCAAGATCTAACATAGTAAAATGATAGGATACTATTTTCATGAGCCAAAGTAAACTTCAAGATTTCCTATAGAAGGAATTTTCTGGAATCAAATAGAGAAACCAAGAAATACATACTCCAGTGAAATTTTAGATATGTAAGCATATCAAATAAATACAAAAATCATCACTACAGGGTAAGGGAAAGGGGCACATAAATTGTGGCAAGGCAATGAAATAACAACCATAGAGTTTAAAGGGAAGAGATTTTGATCAAATATTTAATAACTCCAAGGCACTGTTCCAAATGAAAAACATAATGTAAATAAAATACATGTAGAACAAATAGGCATAAAAACAGTAGCAGAATTGTCTCAATAACAATCCTTAACATAGACAAAATCATGAAAATGTTATTAATAAATACTGAAAGAAAATACACTAAAGTATAAAGATAGAAATTCGTATCAAAAATCTGATATACCAGGAAAAATTCTAGGTAGAATATTTATGTGCAAGGAAGTGGTGTTTTTCTTTTTCATTAGGATGACTTTTATTTTTTAGCATAAGTAGTTTATACATAGTATCAAAAGTGATATAGTTGTATATTTTTATAATGCTAACATATTACCCCAATACAAAATACAACTTCATGCCTTTAAACAACTATCATTTATTATCTTATACAACACCTGTGGGGTCAACATTAAGAATGTTTAATTTTAAAATGATCAAAGAAGAATAAAATGCCAAGGAATAAAGTTACCATAAAGTGGAAAACCTTTTATTTATCAATTTATTTTTTGGCAAAACAAAAATTAGCAAAGGGTTATCAAGTAAACATACAAAAACAGAAACATATCATAATTTGATAGAAGCAAAATGGGCATAATAAACCTCAGTTGAGCCCAACTCAAAATAGAGCATGTGTTTATAAAGGAGAATATACAAAATAAAGCTTAAAATAAAATGTAGATTAAGGAATCGGCTGTTTTCCTTCAGCCTTCCCAGCTCCTTTCCAATTGAAAAGAGATCATTAAATTGAAATAATTTTATTGAAGTCTTCTCTGAGTATCTAAGTCAACTATTAGAAAATGCTGCCATACTTTTGTTTCCAGGGTCCTAAATAAGACAGAATTAACAACTAAATATCCTGCACCCCAATAAAAAGGATTCATTGATTAAAATGACGGGAAAGGGGCTTTATACTAAAGAAAAATATAACACTTTAGAAACTTAGATCATTCCATGAAAGAACAAAGAAGTCAAACATCCTTTACTGATAGAAATAGTGTTTCAAATATCACAGTTGAGATTCTATGCTATTGTTTTGTGTTGGGCTAGTGCACATCACCCTCTCACTTCACTGTGCTTGTGTTCCTGGAAAATGACAGACACTGATGATTCCAGCAGAAATCTTGGGCATTTCTCACACAGTGGACTGAGCACTGGGACGATATTTGTTGAAAGCATTGAGGGGTCAGGTTCTCTTGGGAGTAGAGTTGTTTTTAGTAAAGTATATGGTAGCAGTTGCTGTGAAGAGATGTCAATCATCCAACAAATAATCACTGGGTTGACGGCTTTCTCTTATTTTTAACACTATGTGTGAGGACAATTAATGAACAAAATCTACAAAAGAGCCTTGTTTTTCTTGCTGCTGACTTAAAATAAGAATACTCAGGAGCTCAGAAAAATAAACACACGAAGAATCAAGCAATTCAGAATTATAAGTTCAGAATGTGACTAAGAAGTTTACCTAAAAAAGAGAGGTCTAAGAAGTTTTTTCAGAAGATGGGCTACGTTCTCAAACCACAATGAGAAACAGCTAAGTGTCTAAAATTTGAGGGGAAATAATGCCATATACAGACAAGAAAAGGTACAAAGTCCCAACAATAAAAACAAATTGTGCTGTGTACAGAACAAAACGCCAAAGATGATGGTTTCAGAATATCAAGGGGGACTGTGGAGACTGACAGTTTCGAGAGACAAGACAGTGGCTGAATTACACAGACCAGGACAATATGTCTGGATGGTTTAAAAAGAGCAATTAAAAAGCCATTGGAGAAGTCTAAGCATGAGGAAGAAGGATGACGACTGGGAGTGGGTGGGAGATGTGGGGCGACTAAAATGGAATTTTTTTTGAAGTCCCTTCTCATTGTTATGCTGAAATGAATGTAAATTAGACCAATTAGAAAGCTTTAGTAATGATCTTGGATAGATATTACTGAAGCTGCAATCAGGAAAGTAACAGGAAATGTGAGGGAAAAATGTCTAGATTCAGAATACATATCTGAGGTTGAATCAATATGACTCACTGTCTTAGCATTCTCACTGCGATAATCTAAAAGACTGACCACAGAACTTAGAAGAAGGAAGATTTATTTGCTCATGGTTATCTTTGGAGATTTTGGAGTCCAGTCCATGGGAGGTTGGGGACCACGGGTCTCAGGGCATAGCGCAGGAAGCAGAGACAGGGAGAGCGCAAGTCTTGGCTCTCACATCATGGAGGATAGAAGCAAGAGAGACAGCGAGGGGCGGAGGAACTGTATGTAATCCTCAAGGTCACAGGCCCAGGGACCCACCTTCTCCAGCCATACACTACCAGCCCAGGCCACCACCCATATAAATCTATTACAATGTATTTGTCCACTGCTGAGATTACAACGCTCATGACTCAATTATATCAACTCTAAACACCAATTTATGAGCTTTCCAGGAGGTATTTTATATCTAACTAATGGTTTTGATGGGCACTGGTGGAAGAATCAAATTAATAAATTATGAATGCTAGGTGATTTGATCTAAAAAGCTAGGTAAAATGTCCTAGCATTCATGCTTGTAGGAAAAATTGGGGAAGGAGATATTCTTGAAGAAATAGAGAATGAGATTTATCCATTCATCCTATATATTTGCTAATTTGAGATCTCTATTAGATGTATAAGTGATGAGGACCTTTTGATTTGCAAATGAAGAAAGTCAAACATAATATATACAGATATACACATACACATATATATACATATATGTTTTATATATATATGATATATACATTGGTTGTTATGGTTAGATATAGAATGTATCCTGAAGAGCTCACATATTCGTGTCATATAATCTCATCAGTGGGGAAGTAGATTTACTGTGGATAACCTAGGCTGGTAGGATGTGGCTGAAGAAGGTGGGTCTCTTGGGAGTGTGGCCTTGAGGACTGTGCTTTTGTCTTTGAATCCTCTTGCTTGCTCCTTCTTTCTGCTTCCTGCCTCCAGGATGTGAAAGCAGAGCCTTTGCTCTCTTCCTCTCTCTGCTACCTGCCATCATGCCCTGAGCTTTACAGATCCAGCCTAACATACACTGAGCTCTGGAATCTCCATAAAACCAAGCAAGTTAATCTTCTTTCCCCTGAGTTGTGTGGTCAGTTGTTTTGGAATACAGCAATGAGAATGTTGACCAAGACATTGGTTCTTTAATAAATTACATATGCTAAAACTGATTTTTTTTACAGAGGATGATTTCTTTCTATTCACCCATGAGGTATTCCAAAATGTATACTGTAACTTAAGTTTCAATTTTTTCTTAATATTTTAATGAATGCCTAAATTGTTAATTATTTTCTGATTAAGTTTATTAAATCTAGAAATATAGAAGAAATAAGAAAGATTCATCCCACTCCCAGATTAATTGTGAAATAATCTCAATAATTTGTGAGAAAGAGAAATATTAAAAATTAAACTGTAAACTATTCAGAAATAAATGGCAATGAGAATGTATCATATTAACACTTATGGAATTCAGCCAGTATTTTACTAACAGAAAATGTATCTCCTCGAATTTATTATGCATGAATAAAAATAAAATACCACTGAAGATGCTTGGAAACAAAACAACCTACAGAAAATATAAGACTAATTTATTATAAAGACATTAATGAATTAGAAAACAATGAGCTTTATAAATATGCAAGTTCATTTCTTTGGAACAGAGAATACATAAAATGTAAACCAAAATGTAAACACCTTGTGAAGACTAATTAAGAAGCATAACATTTATGAAAACATATTCATATTTTAGAAATGTGTGTTATAACTTATATATACAGTATGTGTGTATATACTCACATACCTACAGACATGTATGATAATTAGTTATTCTAGCAAAATGAAAGATAGGGGAGGAATAATGCCAAGAAAACGTATTTATTAACAATAATCTGTTGCAAATAGATAAACAATCCCTGGCAAAGAGTTCACCATATGTGTTCATGGAAACTGTGCACAAAACAACTGTTTATTCACATTGTCTTCCTCAAAGGCACATTGTTTTAGAAAAATTTCCCAACCCTAGTATCATGTTTTTCCAACTTCTATTCTTATGCTTTATTCTAAAGTTAATAATTACTCTTCATAATGTTAAAATAGCAGCATCTGAATTTGAAAGAGAATGAGATGGTCAGGATATAGCCAAGGCCAAAGCCTTTAAGATAAAAAGTATGCACGGCCGGGGGGGGGGGGTGGCTAGGAAAGAAAAAAAAAAGACAGGGAAGAAAAATTGAGGCAACCTTGGCTTAGAATAGAAAAAATATTTAAACACATGCAATATATATAAAGATATAGATAGGACTGAAAACAACAGAAAAGAGGGATGTAAGCGTCATAATACCCCCCAAAGACATCCACATCCTGATCCCAGGAGCTTGTGACTCTGTTACTTTATATGGAAAAAGGACTTTGAAGATATTGTTAGGTAGCTAGCTAAACATTAGCAGATGAGGTCTGCTGTGAGAAGGGGGCAGAGAAAAACGCAGAGTCACTAAGTTGCTATGTGAAAGGGGCTGTCAATCACCCCAGATGTACTATGTCCATAGGGAACCTTCATTATACATATTTCATATCCTGACACGTGGAACATGCTACACCGCTTTCCATACCTGGAAATGGATCTCTCCAGACCCTGTCTCTGCAGTATAACCCCACTGCCCCAGGCCGCCTTTTCATTCCCAGGAAGGGCCCACTCCATGTGCTTTCCCGCGAGTGTGACCCTTTCCCCTCTCTCCATGGCTTTTCTCATATGATGCCTTCACTTCTCTAAATAAGCCTCCTGTATTCCTCATTTTGCTCTTTCTGTTTGAATGCTTTCCAAGCAGAGAAGCAAGGACTGAGGTTGTGCAGAATAATTTTAAAACTTCCTACCTGTTAACAGGTAACAATATTATTAAAATAAAGATTTTGAGATAAGGAGATTGTTCTGGATTATCTGGACCTGCCAGGTTTTTGTAAGTAAAAGATGGAGATAAGATTGTCAGAGTCAGAGAGACAGAAATGTAGGTGCCCCTAAAACCTGGAAAAGGTAGGGAGACAGATTTCCTTTTAGAATCTCAGGAAGGAACTCAGCCCTGCTAACACTTTAGCTTCAGTGTATGAAGACCCACTCTGAGGGCTGGGAGTGTAGCTCAGTGGCAGAATGACTGTCTGGAATGCCCAGGAAGATCCTCAGCACTGCAAAACAAACAAACAAACATACAAAAAATACAAAAATTTTGTGCTCTATTTCTGCATAAATGAATAAAAACAAAGTATTATTCGAGATGCTTAAAAACAAAACAAATATACCTACAGAAAATATAGACTTATTTATGATAAAGACATTAATGAATCAAAACAATGTGCTTGAAAATATGCACGTGTGTGTGTGTGTGTGTGTGTGTGTGTGTGTGTGTATTCAGAGAGAGACAGAGAGAAGAATTATAAAGTACAGCAAAGAATACTAATAGAGGTAGTAGTGGTTCCGTACAGTGTTACCTTTGATCTATTAAAGAAATAAATCTAAGTTGATGATGCCAAGTGTCACATGCAGGGTATGAATACACTGTTGCACAAAATTAAAAAATTAGGATAAATAAATTGTCTATGATAATATTAAAGTGCTTGTATGACATTGTATATTTTACATGATTGTACAAAATGCTTTATTATAAAATGTTCATGTTAAGCCCATCAATTCTAGTACTTTAGAGATAAAAAAATCTGTTCAAAACTTATTTATTCTTTTTTTGTTGTTGTTGCTGTCCTGGGGATTGAACCTAGGGGTATTCTAACTCTGAGCTACACCTCCAGCCGTATTTTTTATTATTTATTTTGGAACAGGGTCTCACTAAGTTGCAGAGGGGCTCAATAAGTAGTGGAGGCTGGTCACGAACCTGTTGTGATCTTCCTGATTCAGTCTCCCAAGTACTGGGATTATAAGCGTGCACCACCACACCTGGCAAAACCTATTTATTCTAAAAATGACTTTAATGCATGCAAGAAAGTCCATTTTTACTGGTAGAGTAAAAAATATAGCTCCCTCATGGAGTGACTAGAAACTTTTAGGTAGTTCCCCCCTACATCCATGGAAGCCTATCTTTATCTATCAGGGTATGCAGATTTTATTTCAATTATTTCTCAAATATAAAAGCAGAACATAGCAGAGGTGTCATGATGATAGGCTCTGGATTATACATGAAAAGGTTGTAATAATTCATTATTCTACAATGATATTCATCCAAATTCTCCACCTAGATCTTCAGGGATCTCCTGCCTGCCAAATCCAGTGGTCTATATTTTGTCATCTTCATATGAGAATTCTCTATCAGGTACAGTGAAGACTGACATTTTTGAAACTCTCATCTCAGACAGTTTATAGGAGGCACCCCACTGAATGTCAACCTTCAGCATACCTCCCACATCCTCCTCATTTCAAACCCCGCTAAGGAACATTTCATACTCTTGAGATCTCTGGACAAATCATTGCCAATTTCTTGTTGCTCAAACATCATTTTACAACAATATTTCTGCTTATAAAATATTGTTTTGTATAGCTTAAACCTTTTGTTAAAAAACATGTTAGCTTGGAAAAAATACAGTTCCTCTAAAAAAGTAAAATCTTGGAAATTGAAGAGGGGACAAATACTTAAAAAGGGAACAGAACGGATGAGGTAGAAAAATTCCCAAAGTCAAATTGCACTTACTTCTTGAGATCATAGATTTCAGATTCTATTAAGTGTCAAACAGTGCTCTCTGCACCTGAGCTACAGGGAGAAATGATCATGAGGAGTTAAAAGTTCACCAAAGAAAATTACCATTTTATTTAGGATATAAAATAAATTGACATATTATTGAATAATGTTGCTTTACTAACAAATGACAAGAGTTAACCTAAAGGATATCAAATGGCTAGAGGTGGGGACAAGGGACTTCATGGGGAGGGGGAGACTAAAGCAAATCCACATGGGGACAACAACACATAGCAAGAAATAAAGATTTGACAACAAGAAGTAGAAACTATATTTATGGGTTTCCTGTAACCTGTATGTTGGTCCAAATGAGACATCTCATCTGAAAAACAGCAGGCATTGTGCAAGCTAGCATTTGAACCTCCTCATGTCCAGATAACAGGAGGAGGGTGGAAGAAAAGAATGACACTTCCCCCTGCCACAGGCTTGAGTAAGGCTGTATATCATATCTAACAGCTAATCCTCTGCATATTAGGGTTTAAAGAAATGGCGTTGGTTTATTCTTTTTGTTCTCATGATTGATGAAACCTAGAGCATCGATCCCTGAGAAAAGTAACAGATTTCATTATAAATGCCATAAAAATATATCTTAGCTGGGCCTGGTGGTGCACACCTGTAATCCCAGCACTTGGGAGGCTGAGACAAGAGGATAACAGGTTTGTGGCCAGCCTCAGCAACTTAGCAAGACCCTCTGGAGCAACTTATTGAAACCCTGATTCAAAACAAACAATAAAATAGGGCTGGGGGTGTAGCTCTGAAATAGAATGTCCCTGGGTTCAATTTCAGTAACACACACACACACACACACACAATATATATACATATATATATATATATATATATATATATCACGGATTGCAGCTATTAAGTAAGAATGAGAAATAGATTGTCTTCTCACTATGAACAATTGATTGTTAACACACTATCTTGGCAGTTTTATCATCTCCTCCTTGGAGTTTGTGCACATGCATGTGTTGTGCATCTTTGGTTAGCCAATCCTTCTAATCCTTTCTACTTGGAACCTCTTTTATGTTTTTTTTCTTTTTTTGTTACATTCAAAAGAGTTTACTCTTTAATGCAAACTTCCGCAGTCTTAGACAAATGCATACAGTTGTGTTATTATCGCCACAATCAATATATAGAATAGTTTCATAAACTTCCAACTCCCTCATACCCTTGTGTAGTTAACTCCTCTCCTTCCCAGTCCACAGCAATCACTGAAGTGTGAATGCAGCCTGTTGAGATGGACTCCTGTTACCTAACATAATGCATCTGATATTTACCCATGCTTCTGGTATATCGAGTTGGTTCCTTTTTATTGCTGAGTGGTATTTTGTTATAAAGATGTACCACAGTTTATTCTATGTACCACTGGGATTGAGAAATTATTTTTGGCAGTTATGAGTAAAGTCACTATAAACATTTCTAAAGCAAGTTTCTGTGAGCACATAAATTTTCATTTCACTTAAGCAATCACCAGAAGTGGGATTTCTGGGCCATATGGTATGAAAATGGTTAACTATGTAAAAATCTGTTAAACTGGTCATCCCAAATGGCTATACAATTTTGCATTCTCACCAGCAATAAGAGATTAGTTGTATTTTAAACTTTGTACTGGTATTTTATTTGGTTTTGTCTTACCCTATTCGTGAAAAATTTTGAATAAATTTTCCCATGCTTCTTTGCCATATGTCCAAAGGTTTTTGTTTTGTTTTGTTTTATTGTTGCTGTTTATGTTCTTATTATTTTATTGTATAATCTGGATATGTCTTTTATCAGCTCTGAAATTTACAAATATGTTCACCCAAACTGTGGTGAATTTTAATTCTTATAATAATGTTTATGGAGGAAAAGGAATTCTTAATTTTGACAAGGTCTAATTCATTAATTTTTTTAAATGGATTTCACTTTGAAATTGTACCTAATAACATTTTGTTTCACCCAAGTCCAAAAGTTTGTCCTCTGTGTGGCTTTCTTTTGATCTAGAAGTATAATGATTTTTAAGTTCTAAGTTATGTATCACAATTCATTTTTTACCTGGCATATAGATTATTTTGGCATGTTTAAAGACTATCCTTCATTGAATTCATTTTGTATCTTTGTTGAGAATCAATCAACTAGATGTGTATGTTTCTATTTATAGACCTATTACATTACATTGAGCAAGGTGTCTATCATTTCCCTAATTCTATGCTGCCTTGATTTTTATAACCTTATAATGGGTCTGATAATTAGGTAACAGCCGGGCGTGGTGGCGCACACTTGTAATCCCAGTACTTTGGGAGGCAGAGACCTGAGGATCCGGGTTCGCAGCCAGCCTCAGCTCTTTCTCTCTCTCTCTCTCTCTCTCTCTCTCTCTCTCTCCTTAGTGAGGCCCTCCGCAACTTCGTGAGACCCGGTTTCAAAATAAAGTATTAAAAAAAATAGGGCCGGGGGTGTAGCGTGGAGGTAGAACGCCCCTGGGTTCAATCCCTGGTACCGCAAAAAAAAAAAAAAAAGATAATTAGGTAACATAAATGCTCCATCTTTTTTTTCCTTATAATACTCTTGATCATTCTAGTTTCTTTAACTTTCCATTTTAATTTTAGAAGTTATGATTTTTAAAAATACCGGCAGAATTTTATTTGAGGTGCATTGAATCTGTGAGTCCATTTGATTTTATAATAATTTTAATTCCTGAATCATTGAACATGATGTATTTCTTCTCACATTTAGGCTGTCTTTGTTATCCTTTAACAATGTTTTACAGTTTTCTATATATAAAGGATATATGTATATATAGCATATTAGATTTAGACTTTAAGAATTTTTCTAATTGTGATGACATTGTAGTCAATTTATCATTAGTAGTACATAAAAATATAAAGGTTTATAAAATATTAAACTAGCATAACATTGATAAACTTATTAGTTCTAGCACTTTTGCTGTAGATTCCACATATATAAATATTAAATAACATGATTCTTTGTTAATCTGTATACCTGTTCTTTCTTGCTCCATTGGTCTGACTGAAACCACCAGAACAATGTTAAGTTGGAATGCTGAGAGGTGATATCCTTGCCCCATTATTGTTCTTTAGGAGAAATGACTTAGTCTTTCATCGTTATGTGTGATGTTACCTGTAGGGTTTTTATAGATGTCATTTATGATATTGAGGAGGTTTTCTTATAGTTCTTGTTTGCTGAATTATTTGTCCTGGGAGGATTATGAACATTGCAGATGCACTTTCTACATCTATTGACACCATTATATCATTTTTGTTTTTCTTTTTAGTGTGTTGAAGTAGTAAATGTAGAATGCAGAACAATTGCTTTTCAAAGATGTCTATGCCTTAACACTAGGAATCTACTAACATATTAGGTTATATGACAAAGAAGGAGGTTGCAGATGGAATTAAAGTCACTGATCAAAAATTAGGACATTACACTGTATTATTTGAGTTGATGTAATATAATAGAAGAGGATCTAAAAGAAGAAGATGGTGGGAAGAGACCGAGGAAAAATATATGGGAATGATGCAGGTACTATATGAACTGTTCAGGGTGATGAAAGTAGTAGTGGTGGTGGAGTCTAAAAAAGCTAGTTGGATCTTATTTCATTCAATGCAGGCGAGAAAAACAAATGTTTAAATCAATTTTCCTAAAGTTGATGTCACTAAATATGTGAATATTATTGAAATAGAGGTTTTATACCTGATATGATCAACCTTTATTTCCCTTTGCAAGTTCAGTTTGGCAACTGCCAATCTTCCTTATCACAAGAGACCTATTGGGAAAACACAGTTCTGAGTCAAATTGTTTATTTTTAGGGAGAATTTTATTTTGGTGACAATCCTGGGTAGAGATAGGTCCCATCTGATGGTCATTGATTTATACTTGGGGAAGTCTTGATTTATCTGTATTTTTGTGTATTGGGGCCTAAATTCCAATCATCTCTTGACAACTGTTTCATATGTACTTGGGAATCTCAGAATGATATCTCCAGCATGTGTACTAGTTGAACTTTTATTCCCAACTCTTTTCTGTAGTAATTTACTCTAAGCTTCATTAATTTCTGCTGTACTTTGACATGGCCCTAAATTAGCTATTGGAAGCCGGTGATTGCCTTAACTTCTGTCACTATTGATTCGCCTGTCCTATTTTTACTAGATTGATATTCACTACTTTTAATTTGGCTATTTTTTTCCTTCTCATTAAACTGATTCTCCTGGTTGTTTATTACAGAGAAGCATGCAAGAAACATAATTCTAATTTCCTTCCTTTACCTTAAACCCATTTTAGTCAGTTCTTAGCTAGGAAGGAGTTCTAGTCATTGTCTACTGCTTTTAAAGGTAAAGCTACTCTTTTAATAGTTGAAGTCAATAGTGATTTGGAAAATATATCAATGGGACATGGGTTAAAAAGAAAATCCACAATACCTTTAAATTCATTAAAAATAGTCTTTTCTCAAATTATTGATGATACAACCATTTCAGAGTAGAAATACCACTATAATTTTTTTCTGTCATTTGCATCCTAATAGAATATTTTAAAACTTCCCATATAGATTTATACTTTAAAGTTTTATTGTTGAATATTTTTCTGACATTTAATCTTTTAGAAATCAGAAGTGTGATAAACCAGTTAATTAGCTAAGTTATTAGCTTTCAGATCCCATGTGATTCCAGGGTTTTGTAATATTTCCCCCCTTAAGGAGAGAGAGGACTTGAGTTAGCAGGGATGAAGAAAAAGTATTGAAATTGGGTAGTCTCTGATTGTGGGAGCTGGTTATTAAAGCAGTCTTGCCAATCTTACAATTTAAACTAGAACTTATAGCTACAATCTCTGATCTGAATGCCTTGAGGGAGTGATATCATTATGCACATCATTAGGCATAAAAGCATATGAGAGAGTTTGATGCTTCTTTGCCATATGAATTCATATGACATCACAATATGCTTCCTACTGGAAAGGCAGTATAAATCCTTAATGCTTCTCCTTTAGTTAATTTTTATTTTTAATTAAGGAGTTTTTTAATAGTACCTTAAATAGTGACATACCATCCTGCTAGATCTTTCTTTTTTTTTCTTTTGTGTATCATATAAGCTCAACAATTTCACTCACAATTATATGCATGTAAGTTCATTAGAAATATTATTATATTTGGTCTACAGTTTTTCTAAATATTTCTGTCAGGTTTCATTAATGAAGGTCCATCCACCATGTACCACTCGATTTGACTCTTAACTTTGTTAACTTTTAAAGTTTTATCATATGTTTTCTCTCTTATGTGGAAACTAAGGAGGAATTGAGAAATGAATGGGACTGCAGATAAATGATGCCAGTAGCATACAGGAAAGGGATTTGAGATGGGAGGAGAAAAGGGAGACTTGATGAAGGAAACAGTGCACATAATTTTATGTACATATATGAAGTTATCAATTCCAGTCTCAATAGTATGTACAGGGAGGGGCAGGGAGCAGGGTGAGATCCTGAGGGAAGTACAGCAAGTGCTGCGTGCATGCATGTTTCTATCACTTGGAACCTCATGATGCATAATTACAGTGCACCAATAAAAGTATATTAAAAACAAATTTCTTTGTGGAAAAAAAAAACTGTCTTAGCATTCCCACTGCTATAATCTAAAAGACCTGACCAGCCAGGCATGGTGGTGCATACCTGTAATCCTAGTACTTGGGAGTCTGAGACAGAAGGATCAGCAAGTAGTGAGATTCTCATCAACCTAGTAAGACCCTGTTTCAAAATAGAAATAAGATAGGGCTGAGGGTGTAGCTTAGAGGTAGAATGCCTCTGGGTTCAATCTCCAATACCACAATAAATAAATAAATAAATAAATAAATAAATAAATAAATAACCTGACCATACAACTTAGATGAAGGAAGATTTATTTGCTCATGGTTTCCTTGGGGATTTTGGGTTCAATCCATGTGAGGCCAGGTACCACAGATCTCAAGGCATGGTGGGCTGGAAGCAAAGAAAGGGAGAGGACAAAGCTTCACTCTCACGTCATGGAGCCAGAAGCAAGAGCCATAGCAGAGGGAGGAAGGACCAATAAATAATCCCTAAGGCCACACCTCCAGGGACCCTTCCTTATCAACCAAGCCCTGCTACCAACATTACTCCATTGTTTCTATGAGGGCTAGTGGGACATTCCAAATCCAAGTCATTAGAACAACCCAGGCTCATCTTGATCCTTTCTGTTCCTAGACATAGTTTCTCAAGGAATCTAGGTTTCTTTTAGTGATGAATGTTATTCGAGTGAATTGTCTGTAGTTTGCATGTTTTATAGTTTTTGCCTTGACACATCACTACTGTTTGTCCCATTGTACTATATAGTTATACTATCTTCATGAATTATTAGAGACTTCACCAATATAAAATGCCCCTCAAACTTTTTAAATTCTTCTGAAGGTCTAATTCTACCTTAAATGATAGCAAATGTCATTATTTCTCCCTCTTTTTGACTCGCATTTGTCTGATATCTCTTCGCCTATCATTTTACACACTATTTTGTGGGGAGCCATTTCTTTGGCTTCAGGCTCATAGTTGCAAATACAGCCTTGAGAGGTATAAGTTTTACCAAACAGGCTGATTAATACTTGCTGATAAGAGTGCTATGCATTTCTATAGCTGAAGGTTATCTGAGGAGAGACTTGACTGTTCTTTGATCCAGGAGGGGGGTGGTCTGGTAACATCCTGTTTGCGTGGAAGAAAGAATGAACATTGGGGGGTAAAGGGGACTTTGTATCTATTCTTGATGCTCTAGGAGGATATAAAAGGACTGAGCGGAATAAAGGAAAGGGCTGGAAGTATGTGACTGAGAGCCCTTCTGAACCTATCTTTTGTCTCTCTCTCTTATTTTTTCTTAATCTTCACTGCCCGTTTTAGGAACTGTTTAAATCTTTCGATTCTGCTGGCGGGTTCCACCATTATTTCTGAATCTTCTTCCTTTCAGTGTCTCATATTCAGTGAGAAATTGTGTGTTAAGTAAATTTGCATTTGTTGATAAGACTTAAAAGTTTGTTGTGAATCCTTTTTTGTTTGTTTGCTCCATTTTGTTTTGTTTTGGCACTAGGGATTGAACCCAGGGGCATTCTCCTATCACTGGAAGTCCAAAGGAAGGATAAGTGTCAGGTTGAATTAATTCTAAAGAATTAGTTTTGGTATGATTATATCCCATCCTCAGGCTGGTATACAAGGAAATCTCACATCTCTGAACAATAATGTTCAAACACATACAAAAAAGTACATTGTCTTTTCCTAGGGAACTATCAGAATAAGAAAAAAAAATCACAATGGCTTTGGGAAACTTACTGTTACACTTCACTGAATCCCAAAAGGCAACACTGTGTGCTATGGTTAGATGTAGAATGTCCCCTGGAGATCTCATGTATTAATGTTCAGAGTTGATGTACTTAAAACATGAAGACTATAGTCTCATTAGTGGATAAAACACATTGTAATGGATTTATTGGGTGGTAACCTAGGCAACTGGGGTGTAACTGGAGAAAGTGGGTCCCTGGGGTATGTGGTTTTGTCTTTGAATCCCCTTGTTTGCTTGCTCTCTGCTGCTTCTGGCCTCCAGGGTTTGAGAGCAGAACCCTTGCTCTCTTTCTCTCTGCTTCTCTCCATGCCCTAAGCTCCATAGTCCTTGGCTTCACATTGACTGAACCCTGAAATCTCCAAAAACTGGAGCAAATAAATCTTTCTTCCTCTCAGTTGTTGGGTCAGTTGTTTTGGATTATGGCAGTGAGGATGTTGACTGGAGTACTGTGTCTTCATTGGCTTAGTTCTATGACTCTGAAACAAGAATGCTATGAGGAGCATAACTAACTTAGGTGAGTGACAGCATATACCATCTGGAAACTTCTTTGCAGCTGAAAGGGAAAGAGGTGGAATTGGCTTTGTGGAGACATGACATGTGGTCACTAAAACCCCTTTCTATATTTACTATACATGTTAATATAATCAAAGTTCTGAGGACTCTTAAAAACATTTAATTTTAAACATCTCAATATTTAAAAACAATAAATGAATTATTTCTTGTTTCATAAGGTAACTGCTAGCATAGAAAGACACAAAAATATCCATTGCAAAAATTTAGGGATATTCCATTCCATCTCAATAATTATCAAAATAATTTATAGTAAATAGCATTGCTTCCTAACACACACACACACACACACACACACACACACACACACACATACACACACACACACACAAACACACACACAAATACCACAAATATTGGCTCAACTCTACTGGATCTGTGGCTAAAGGGTTTAGAAGTTATTCATCATTTGGTTAGGGTACATCATGAAATTTGTATAATGACCAAAATATAGCTGAGCAATGTTCTATCTGAAGCAACAATTTAATAATGGTCAATTAGGGACTTGAGAGCAAATCTTGCAAAACTAATTTAGAATTATCTGTCATTAAATTTGTTAAACTTCACCAAATCAAATAATATTCCTTGATTTATTTTCTTTACTATATGTGCTTGCCATTTTACTAAAAAGACTCTTAGAAGTTGTAAGGAAAAAATCCTACCCACTGTGACTTCTACTCATCATCTAAAATCTGTCAAGAAAATAAATTTAGGAATAAAAAAGTATCTGCGTTGACTTGGATGTAAAAAACCTGTCCTTATAAAGTAGATATTGTCATCATTTTGCAGTTTAGGAATACTAAGCTTCATTACTTCCATTTTACTTATTTTTTGTACAGGTTATTGAACTCAAAGCCATTCTACCTCCGAGCCACACCACCAAACCTTTTTTGTTTTTTTTCTGAAACAGGTTCTTGCTAAGTTGGTGAGGGTCTTGCTAAGTTGCTGAGACTGGCCTCGAACCTGCAATTCTCGGGTCTCAGCATTCCAAGTACTGGGATTACAGCCCAGCACCATTATGCTCAGTCATTACTTTCACTTTTACGATTCAAAAAAAATGTATAAAATAAAGCTAATGAAGACCTATAAAAAGCAGATCATTTAATAAATTTTAAATCTAGAACTAATAAAATTCTATGAACAAAACCCCAACATTTTTAATTCCTAACCACAGTTGATCAACAAACTACCACTTTAGGGTGAAACCTCTTCTGAAATTCAAAACTTTAGCAATATAATACCTTTACCTGGGATGCTGACAATTTATATATAACATTGATATGTAAAAATCATAATGATTACAATATAAACATGCGATGACAATGACTATCGATCAAAAACTTTACACATTCCTCTCATAAAAACCTACAAGACTGGCATCATTATCATTCAACCCAGGGACACTCTACCAGTGAGCTACATTCCAGCCCTTTTTATTTTATTTTGAGACAATGTTTTGCTAAGTTGCTCAGGCTCATCTCCTGCTGTAGCCTCCTGAGTGGTTGTGATTACAGGCCTGCCTGCATCACACCCAGCTTAGATTAATTTATAAATTAGTATCAATTTTAAGAGTGAATTTAAAGAAAATATCTTATTTTTCCACTTGTTTAGCTGTAGATATAGTAATTTATCTATAACTAAACTGGCTTCCCAACCTCAATACTATTAAATCTGAAACTAGATAAATTGTTTTGAAGTTGGAAAGGGCAGCCATATCCATTTTACAACATTTAATAGCTTCTCCAACATTTACTTGATAGGTACCAGTAGCAACCATCCTTCAAGTTCTGGCAATCCAAACTTGGTTGTGGTTGTGGTTGTTGTTGTTATTATTATTATTACTGGTACTGGGGATTGAACCCAGGGGCATTCTACCTCCAAACTACACACCCAGCCCTTTTTTATTTTTTGGTTTTGAAACCGGTTCTTGCTAGGTTTCTGAGGGTCTCACTACATTGCCGAGGCAAGTCCTTGAACCTGCAATCCTCCTGTCTCAGCCTCCCAAGTACAGGGATTACAGGTGTAGGTCAGTTTTGATAATCTTGATTATTATCTCAAAATTTACCTCAAAATATTATTATCTCAAAATATTATCAAACATATTCTGGGGGCCAAAATCATCTCTTTGATAGCTACTGGGTGATACCTAACATAGAAAGGAGAAAGAGCAGTATACAGTGTTAATTAACAAAATGGTGTGAGGGAAGGAAGAAGGGAAAGAAAAATGATAAAGAACAGAGGTTATATATGACAAAAATGAGCTATATCAAAAGTAAGGGTGAGAGTCAAATAAAAACTGATAGGATCATTTTCATGGATTTAAGTACAGTCAGCTGACTGTACCAATAGAAGTCAAAGGTTTACATATGTAGTTTTCAAGTCTTGGTGTGCATTTATGTATGGTACAAGGGTACATGATAGGAAGTAAAATTCCATAGCCTCACTAATAGAAATCCCAATTTAATTTTCCATTCTAATAACTCCAGAACTCCACAGTTTGCTGCCCAGGAATGGGAATGCTGTGAAAGACATCGATTGGAGTATTTAGGGTTTAGATATCAGCTTTATTTCCAGTGGTACTTTGTTAATTGCTGAACGATCCAGTTACAGATATTAGACTAGAAATGTGTGTGTGTGTGTGTGTGTGTGTGTGTGTGTGTGTTGGGGTATTTTTAGAAGTCTTTGGGTAAAATCTTTATTTTTGAGATGAAATAACTAAAGTGACTTTTCAGAGTGGTTACTGTAAGTTCTCCTTTCTGAAACAGAGATAACATGAGAAAAGATACGAAGATTCTTCATAATTATACCACTGGATGTTGCCTGACTCACAGACATAGTACCTAATCTACTTAAAATTGTATAGCAATCCTTGTCCTGGGTCAGCACTATTGTTTCTAAGCAGGCAGTATGTAAGTACAAAGACAATGGTCTACGTGCAGTGATAGTTCTAGAATCTCATTGTGTGAGGGGTTAGAGTAGGTGGTATGATAGGAGAAGGGGTCTAGGAAATTTGATTTGAATTAATTTTTGCTTTATGTAGAAAAGATATTGTTTTTATTCTTACAATTTATTTTATTGGACTGGTTTGACAAAAGTTATCAAAATTAATGAAAACAAATATGCAAGATATTTTTGGGGGAAACACCTATGAATGACAACAGGATGAAGCAGAAGTAAGTGAGAAGAGCCTTTAGTTTCTAATACACAACTGGGAGCTGAGACAACAAAGGAGACAGGAAGGAAGACAGAGCAGGAAGGGCTCAGGCTGAAATGTAATTCTAAATGTTCCATCCGAAACTCAAGTCATAATTGGAGTGATACTGCATACCATGAGAATGGGCCAGTCCTAAGTGGAAGCATTCAGAGAGGTAAAGTTGGGTGTATTCAGAGGGGTGGAACCTGGGCTGGCAGGTCCTTGGTGCTCCCTGCAGTGGGCTCTCTTGAGGGAAATCTAAGAAGCACCTTTCTATGGTTGTTACATGCACATTTGTGTGGACATACTTTCTCTTCTTGGGAAAAAACACTGGTATTGTAGTGACTTTTAATCATTAATTAATGAGATAATTTATAATTTTACATGATGTGTATGTGTGTCTGTGTGTGTGTGTGCGTGTGTGTGCGCATGTGAGTGCTGGGCATTGAAGCCATGAGTATTCTACCTCTGAGCTAAACCTCCAGACAGTATTTTGAATTTTGTTTTTATTTGGAAACAGGGTCTTGTTAAGTTACTGAGACTGGCTTTGAACCTGTGATCCTCCCGTCTCAAACTCCCAACTCCTGGGATTACAGGCGTGCACCACCATGTCAGGCTTTCATGACATTATAAATTATGTTAATGTTTAATATTCTTTAAATAAGCAGCTGTTAAATTTCTGACAAAAAGCTTTATATTTTTAATTGCTACCTAATGCTCAAATTTATTGATAGTTTTGCAGGTTTTCTATGAGTTAAACTTATTCCTTAAATAAATACATATTTTTAAAGAAAGTAATATTCCAAAGCAAAATATATTTGTCATGTGTGGTTAGTATAAAATAGGCATTGCTTTTCCTTTTCAGTATGGCTGCTTTCCAGAACAATAAAAAAAGTTGATAGATACACGTATGTTGCTACATTTCTTTGTATTTTTCATATATCTCTTTTAGGTTGTTTACTTGACAAAAATATTTCTTGGAATTATGTCTTACATTGTATTAAACTCTAGAATCATAATTTTGTGTGCACACTGACTATCCGAACATAAGTATATATTTTAACTGGCTTTTAATAGATTATATCTTGGAGATAATTGCCATTTTCAGAATATATATATAAAAAAGAATTCCAATCTGAGTTGAAATTATACTTTTTAGAGCACTTTTACATATATCATATTTTCAAAGCCTTCATTTACAAATTTCCTTATAACCCATAACTGCAGCATTAATATTTCATTCTTTATTCATTTAATTAACAGCACAAGCTTAATGATCACTGGCTATTTTGGATGCTTTTGCTTTTCTACTCGACATGCAAACTTTTTACTACTGTGAGAAAAACCCTCCATTATATATAATCTTAAAAGAGTCAACGAAGATAGATACGTCTATTTTCAGCATAGCAGTTAAAAGAGTTCAAGAATTCTAGACTAATTATCACCCATTCCAAGCTCAAGGATGTGAATCAGGCATGGCCAGTCCAATGCTGATACCTGAACCCTCGACCATGGACTGAATGATGGAATCATTAGGAGGTACTCATGAGGGTAGGTAGTGATGTCTAGAAGTATCGACAGTGTCCTGCAGCTTCTCTATCATCATTACAAGACTCTACTGGTAAACTTAAGTTTTGTATTTTCTTTTTATTTTCACTTTGCTTATTTACTAAGACTGATGTTCCATGCCCAATGAAGCAGTCAATATTCTTTCAAATAACTCCTTTTCTTCTTAATGTTTCCAGCATCAGTTACCAGATCACACAACGAGGGCCTCAGACTAAGATCAGAAATGCATAAAGCAAATAAATCCTCAGGAAAGAAGCGGAATCTGGCTGTAGTTCTCAATACAGCTGAGGACAAAGCTGTAAAAATTCTCAAATGGAAATGTAGTGATCAATAAAAAATGCCGTTGAAACAACCGATTAAATTATTAACTATAGTGACCTAGAATCAAATGTTTCACATTTAGGGAACCATAATTATGCTGTAATATATCAGGACAAAGCATAAGATTATGAGGGAATTATGAGTATCTAAGATGATAATGAACAAGAGGAAAATAAACAACCAAATCAAATATGTAGGGTGAGATTCAAGGGCTTTCTTTGAATATACTTAAGTATTGCCTGATTTCACTCAACTACATGGCTAAGGTAGCTAAGAACAAATCTTGATATTTTATATCAAATTGTAATTAAAGAAGAATAAAAATCCTCAGCAATTGCCATAAACAAAAGCCAGATAGAGTTGGGTAAGGAGAATGGGAATGGATTGGAATTTGGACAACTCAAGTTCCTGGTGCCCTATTCAATACTGAGCTTTCTTTGCTCACCGATGTGCCTTCTCTTCATTGCATTGAAACCCTGCCTTCCCTGCTTAAAACCTTATTTTTCTGACTCAGGGAATTTTGTTGCACAAACAGTACAGTTCCACCCATGCTTCCTTCTCTGTCTTTAGAACTGTACATAGGTCCAACTTCTAAGGAAGACAAGAAAAATAAATGAGCAAATAAAAATAAAAAGACAAGTTTTTCTCCTTTAAAAAATAATTAAGATTCTTTGATGCATGTGAGATGTGAGAACTCTCTATCAATGTTGGAGTGCTCATCATAGATGCAGTAGTTATGATTTCCACTGTATGTTCAATACATTGTTTATATCTAATAGTATGCATGTAAACAGAGGGTTGTCTCAAAGGTGGCTCGAATTTCCTTGCAATAGAATAGCATGAAAAATTCAAATATCTGGGGAGTTAAGAACACTAAATGAATTTAGCTTTTGTGTTAAGCTAATGCAACTACTACTCAGAAAATGCAGAAGAGGCACAAGAAAACACTCGGACTTGACTGGACAATCAGCATCTTTGAAAATGACTTCAGTCATAATGTGAAATGCTGTTGTTAAAATGAGTGATCTAATTTCAATGGGATCATTATAGATATAGAATTTAAAAATAATAATAAAAATAATAATAATACTTTGTTCTGGAGGAAATGTGACTAAAGTTATCACATGAGAGTCGGGATATTATAAAAACCATGACCTGTGATAGAAAGATCTAGGACAGTGAAGAACCATCATGTTCATCTGTACTGGATTCAAGAGTGCACCTTTGTCCCTAGATCTGCCCCTTTTATTTTTTTCATGGTTACACTCTTTCTATAGTCACAAAGTCATATTGCTTCTGCTACTACTGCATTTATAGACAAAAGCATCTATGACAACTAACGCCTGTCATCTTACTTGCTCGTGTACTTTAGAGATCCTGGCTTCCTAGCTGGCTCTTCTGGGCCCCACAACTCTTTCTCCAGGCTTTTCCCTTTAATGTAGGTATGCAGGACACCATGGAGCCCTGCTCAACACTCATGCACATACAACCAAAAAATGGGGCAGAGGTCAAGCTCCATGCAGCATTATTTGATCAAAGGAGAACTGAAATCAGTAGCTAATTTCTTCTCTTCTTCTCCCATGGTGGATTGTTCTGTGATTCAGTTGACATGGTTTGTCGAAAGACTAACTATGGCATTAAATATTCATTTGGACATCTCAGCTGTCAACTGTAACATAACCCTGCATTGGCTTCCCTGCCTTTACATTTTATTCTCTTTGTCCTTTACACCTACTTCTTAAAATTATACTTTCTAATACAGTAATAACATACAAACCTTGTGTGTCAGGATTTAGTTTATGAAGCTAAATTAAAGATTTGCATCTGAAATCAGAATGAGATTCTCAAGCATTTTACTGATGGAACTAAATGTTCCATTGTTGGTGGAAGTAGTAGGTAAGAACATAGTTTATGCAGTGGTATCAAATCACTAAAGTTGCCCCTGTAGGTTAACTGGAACATAAGCAATCAGAATACGGAGTAGCCATGATATTAAATGATCCCAAGGAAATGGCAATAATCATCTGATTGGTGTAATCCCATTTGTTTGTTTATTTTTTTTCTTTTTGAACCCAAGCACATTCTACCTCTGAGCTACAGCCCCAGTCCTATTTTATTTTTATTTTGAAACAGAGTCTCACTAAGTTGCAGAGGGTCTCACTGAGTTGCTGAGACTGGCTATGAACCTGCGATCCTCCTCTCTCAGCCTCTCAAGTACTGGGATTGCAGGCATATGCCACCATGCCACACTTCATTTCTTTTAGATCCATTGATAACCTTGAAAAATATAATATGGTCAGGGAAGCCAACTACCAATTTCAGTCACAAAGAACACCTGCAAGGGCAGAGAAGGGCTAAAATCTAGGGCTAGCTTTGAATTTCAACAGTGGCATGTTGGCAAAAAATCTTCAGTGTCAGAAAGTTGTAGGAATCTGAGAAACAAGATGGAGAGATTTAGACGGATGAATCAGAAAGTTTTGTCTCCAGATTTCCCTGTGAGAACTCCAGCATGAAAGAAGCAGCAATTTTCTCCTTTGCAGAGAGATCTTCCACTCTGTTCTGGAGATCAGGCCATGAACTCACCTGAGGCAGGTGCCTCACCAGGTAAAGCTGCTTCTCCTTCAGATCTTCTGTTACTACACTCATGGCCTTTAGATGGACCACGAAAGGCAGGTTTCTGCCCAGACTAATTAAGTACCAAAGGAATTGTAGGAACCAGTGGTGGCACGTTTGTAAAAGTGGATCCTGAGAGTTTAATCTGTAGGAGAAGTCTCTAAGACTGGATATGGAACACTCATCTCTGTCAGAAAAGGGGAGTCTAATCTTAGTTTGTAGCAATGGGTTCTTAGAGCTTGCATATGCCCTCAGCAAATTAAATGAAATTTCTGATATGTTTTGTATAATTTTGAAGAAAATATTATAAAACATGAAAAGGCAGAAAAGTTAGAATACATTTTACCTTGTAATAGCTGAGAACACATTGCCTGATTGTGTCCCCTCAGAGGCCATCAAGTTAAGAAGGAATGCCCTGGGAAAGGGGGCAGAGATTTAAAAAGGCTTGATGTGTGCGATATTCAAAAGTCAAGATTTATGATGGGAGAAGCTGAGCTACAACTGGGCTTGTTAGAGGTGGTCTACCATGATGGCCTTTCACTTCCTACATATCTTTCCTAAAATGTCAGTATAACAAGGCCTTGACCCAGCCCACTTCTAAGGAACACAAATTCCAAATATAACATATTCTTCTAATTTTTTTCTAAAGGGGCCAGAGGCCATTTTCTGAGGGATAGATCATGATGGAAGGAGAATGCCCAGACATTTTGAGGGCAGATACGTCTGGATGGACACTTGAGTCTAATAGTGTGAAAGCTCACCATGTTGATCTCATTAGAATGAGGCATGTAGAGGGCAAGAATGAAAAGAGCTGATGACGGGAAGAGGTTGGTGTAAGTTTACTTCATAGTGGTTTGAGTAAGACCAAAGCTCCACCCTTTTTTTCTTAGTCTCTGAGCGTATGATTGGAATAGATAGATTTAGCAACTGAAAGTATAAACTTACATTAATTTTATTTTTATAATCATGTCTAATGTCAGATTATCATAGGATGTTATTTTTACTCTATCACTTGTGATTACTTTTCTGTATCATAATAACTATACTTAGCCGGGCGTGGTGGCGCACATTTGTAATCCCAGTACTTGGGAGGCTGAGACAGGAGGATCTAGGTTTGCAGCCAGCCTCAGCTACTTAGTGAGGCCCTCTGCAACTTAGTGAGACACTGTTTCAAAATAAAGTATAGAAGGCCGAAGGCCGGGCGTGGTGGCGCACGCTTGTAATACCAGTACTTTGGGAGGTGGAGACCGGAGGATCCGGGTTCGCGGCCAGCCTCAGCTCTCTCTCTCTCTCTCTCTCTCCCTGTCTCTCTCTCTCTCTACCTAGTGAGGCCCTCCACAACTTCGTGAGACCCAGTTTCAAAATAAAGTATAAAAAAATAGGGCCGGGGTTGTAGCGCGGAGGTAGAACGCCCCCGGGTTCAATCCCCAGTACCGCAAAAAAATAAAGAAAGAAAGAATAGAAAATAGGGCTGGGGGTGTAGCTCAGAGGTAGAATGCTCCTGGGTTCAATCCCCAGTACCACAAAAAATAATAATAAAAACTATATTTCATATGTGACACTTAGTTGTCAGATAAATACTAGGTAATACCTTTAGTTTTTTCAACAAAAAATATAGATAGGCATCATTCTTCCCACTCTAGGGATGAGGAAATTGAGGCTCAGAGAAATTACATAACTTTAAAAAATAACATCACTGTAAGCTTTAGAGTCAAATTCAATTTTTTACATTCTAAATTGTGTACTCTTATCTTACCATTATATACCATTATATAGGCATATTCTTATGTTCATGCTATAATATTTATTATTCTTAATTCTTTTATTATTAAACATATCTACACAATTGAAAATAGGAAGAATAAAGAAAATCAAAAGAAAACAAAAATCCACTATTGATTACACATAGCTTAATAAGCTATTCATAATACCTCTAGCATTATAGAGTCAAATATCTCATATCAAAAAGCAGCAGTATCAATAGTAATAAAAACTTCATGGATACCTCCTGCGTTTTAGTGTGTTACCCTCCACCCCCCTCCCAACTCCCTCAGATAGGTCCTCTTCTTTGTTTATCTAAAGCTTTCCCCTTCTTTGTTTGACGTCCCTTCTAAGTCTCCTCCTCTCTAGCTTCCACATATTAAGGCGGACATATACATCCAAACTTATAAAACTCAAATCACTGTGCAAAGCACTAAAGGGAGGGAACGGGGAGGGAACGGGGTGGGATTTGAGGGAGGGCAAATCGGGCAATGTGTGCATGTATGACTCTTATAGCCTAACACCTATTAAATGTATAATTACAATGCACCAATAAAAAAAAAATTATTTCAAAAAAAAAAAAACTTCATGGAAAAGTTTAAGAATGCCATCATAGATACACATTTCTCATGAGTCATAAGGTGTTTTTCTACTTATCACTAAGTATTCAATATACTCTCAAATGTCAGGTAAAATAGAGCAATAGGTATGTAAGTACCAAAAATATGTACCATTTTATTTTAATTTCGATGTCACTGTGAAGGCAGGAAACAAGTTGTTAGGTTTGTGATGTCTTTGTGTCAGTGGCATGCTGTTAGCTGGAAAGAAGGTACTTTATCTGTGCCATACAGTTTGAGCTGAAAAATAAGTGCTGATAATGCTGAATATATTTTCATGGTTTGTGGCCAAAGAGTGAAGACTCTAATGATGTAGGATAATGATAATGCAAAGTAATATATTCATGTGTTATATTAAGATGCAATAATAAATAATAATGAATAATGTGATAGCCAATCTAGGTTGTCAACTTGACCTGATCATGACACACCCAAGATTATGTGATTTGGGGTGTGTAACAGCAGATTAAACAGAAAGCCCTGCCCTGAATGTAGGCAGCAGGATTCTGATGGGTGCGGACTTAGATAAAAGAGGGAGAAGCCGCGTAGAGCGTGTGTGACTCTTTCCGAGGAAAACGCATTGGCTCTCGCCTGAGATCGTCAGCCACCGGCTTCGCCTTTCTCTGAAGAGCTCCTTGATCTTCTCAGCCTTCAGCTCTTGGAACTGAAACTTCACCATCATTTCTCCGAAGAGCTTCCTGATCTTCACATCTTGGACTGGGACTGAATTAGTGGTTGCTCCGATCCTAAGACTCCAGCTCTTAGACTGTTCGACCAGCTACTGGTTCCTCTGACTCTCCACGTGCAGTCAGAACCTGGGACTACATTGCTTCAAACTGTAAGCCCATCTGATAAATCCCTTTTTCAAATATACTCATTCTGTGTATTCTGTTAATCTAGAGAACCCTGTCCAATACAAATAATTAAAATAATCAGATTTTAAGTTTGCGTTGAAAACCATGATGGATTACTGCATTTGATGTGTTTCCTCAGAAAGCACAGGAATAGTATGAATAATAATAGATTTAAGGGAAATAAAATGGTGGTATCTTTCCTTTGACTCTTTTTGTTTCAAGTGATAGATCATTTACCCCAAACCGACTTTTAAAAGCAGGTACATTTTTTTTTCACAATACTGAAAAGCATAGTATTTGATCTACCTTTAAGCCCATTGTACTGCCAACAAATTTTTCCTTAATGTAACCCTAAAGAAAGCATACATATTTTGGTAAAAAACATCTACCAGACCCCTACATTATGCATTATATTACTGAAGAAGCGTTAAAAGCAATGCTATTAAAATCAAGTACATATTTTAATTAATGAATTTAGGAATTGATTTTTAGATTATTATTTTATTCCAAGCCAATGAACTAAAGCATGAAAACTTTAAACGATGTTAAAATAATGTGATAGTTAATCTAAGTTGTCAACTTGACCTGATCATGACACACCCAAGATTATGTGATTTTGGGTGTGTAACAGCAGATTAAAGAGAAAGCCCTGCCCTGAATGTAGGCAGCAGGATTCTGATAGGTGCGGACTTAGATAAAAGAGGGAGAAGCCGCGTAGACAGTGTGCGACTTGTTCTGAGGAAAGCGCATCTGCTCTCGCCTGAGATCGTCAGCCGCCGGCTCCGCCTTTCTCCAAAGAGCTTGATCTTCTCCGCCTCCTGCTCTTGGAACTGAAACTCCACCATCGTTTCTCCGAAGAAGCTTTCTGATCTTCACATCTTGGACTGGGACTGAATTAGTGGTTGCTCCAATCCTAAGACTCCAGCTCTTAGACCGTTCGACCAGCTACTGGTTCCTCTGACCCTCCACGTGCAGTCAGAACCTGGGACTACATTGCTGCAAACTGTATGCCCATCTGATAAATCCCTTTTTTAAATATACTCATTCTGTGTATTCTGTTAATCTAGAGAACCCTGTCCAATACAAATAATGAAGAAAAAAATTATAATGATAATTATTTGCAGATGAAACATTTCCCAAACATCCAATAAAAGCAGCTGCAAAGGTTATGGAACTTGGCAAGAAATATATGTAGCATAATCAGATTGGGAACATTTTTAAGTGTCAGTGTCTTGCCTATAAACCAACAGTGAATGGCATCATTAACATTATACAATGTAATATTAAGTATAAATGTATAAATTGTATACATTTGTAAATATGTATAGTTTATATGTAATTGTTTAAATTGTATAAATTTATACATAATTGTATAAATTGCATGAAAAAGACCATTTTTTTCTAAGCCTTCCATATACACAAATTTTTTATTTGAGACATTCACTTTTTTAATTAATGCTATTTCCTTGGGTATTTGTTTTTCTAATTTTCAAGCCTTTCTTTCATGATGTACTTTCATGAAATATTTGGGGATTCTTTCTTGTTGCTTTTTCTGTTTTTGATCATTTTGTTACCAGATAATACTCTGAGTCAGACATTTGGGCAATTGAGGTCTCTAGGCAGGACCTGCCTTCCCTTGTTCCATACTTGTTTCCTACTTCCTAGACATTCTTTTCTTCTCTCCTTTTTTTTCCCCTGTAATTTTGGTCCAGGAATGAACATTGCAATTTGTTGTCCATCCCAACTAGAAGAGATGAGTCTTGTTTTCCCAGCTGCTCTGAGTGAAGTAATTATCTTCTAAATCCCCTCTTATAGTTCGTAATAGTACATTCTAATTTTTCAAATTTCCCAAATCCTCAATAAACATTTTTCATTTATGCTCCTGGCTATGATTTCCTCTAGTTTTATTTCTCCATCAAACAATTCACATAGACTTCCTAAGTTTTTATGAATACTTGAAAAATTGTGGACTCTTAGTTGACCTACAAAACATTTTAAAAATAAGATATATGTAAGAATGTGTATGTATGTAATTATGATCATACATATATATACAAAATTCTATACATTAGTACATATTCCTACATATATACACTTAATAATATGAGCATATACACATATAAACACATATATATGCATGTGTGCACATAAATACACATAGATACATAAATATGTTGCATATATATATATTTGCATATTCCTCAAAATATGTATTCATATATTTATATATTATATGCAATTGTATATTATGTATATACACATAGTTATACATGCATAAATAGATATCTGTAGTTACATATATAAATTTCCATATACATATACATACCTACATTTCTACATAAATACATCTGCAAATATACACACATATACCTATGTGCATGTATGTGTATATGCCTATTTATGTGTATACTCATGTATACACCGTCACATGCATATATGTGTATATATGGATACATTCATACATAAGTACACACATATATTCATATATTCACACATGTTTATACGTATATGCACACCCAAATTCACAAATTAATTTGTGCCTGTGTTTACATTTATAAACATATACATGTAAATGAAATAAAATAACATATATATGAAAATAAAATGAAATTTCAGGTACAATTTCATAACAGCAGTCTTATTGGAAAATATAGTGTGAGCATACCAAGCTACTCAACATGGTTTTCCTGATGATTCTGTGTTTGCTCCCATTGTCTCTTAACAAGAAAGACAAATAGATTTCTTTCTGCTACATTGGGCTACCCATATAAAAAGTTAGAGTCTATGTGAAAAATCTATATGTTATCACTACAATCTGTCATAGAAGAGAAAGAAGACAGGAACCTGACTGTGTTAGGTTTCCATCTCTGTAACAAATACCTGAGATAATCAATTTAAAAGACAAAAGAGCTATTTGGGCCCACAGTTTTGGAGGTCTCAGTCCATGATATGGTAGATGTTTGACTTTTAGGTCTCTGTTGGGAAAGCAGGGCGTCATGGCAGGAGTGCATGGTATAGCAAATCTGGTCACCTCATGACTGGGATGTGAAAGAGCAGAAGGGAGGAGGGGACTGAGGTCCCATAATCTCTTTCAAAGGCAATCCCCTAATGACCTAAACACCTCCCACTGGACCCCACCCCTTAAAGTCATCACCACCTCCCAGGAGAGCCCAGGTAGGGAGTGCACTTTAACACATGGGCCTTGGAGAATACCCCAGATCTAAACTGGCCATTCTTAGTTAAGTAAACAAATAACAACAACAACTCAGAAACGAGGAGTGATCATGGGCACTTTTTGCAAAATCAAGCTGGAGGGAGAGAAGTTTGAGTTACATGGTAACAGTAGGCATTGATATGCTTGTGTGTCATCTATCCATGGCTGTGTTTCAGAGAACACGGGAAAGAAAACATCAAAGAACAACAATCAGATTTGGCTAACATTCTCAGGAAAGAAAGGATCTGGTACCCTCAAGACCTTGGAAAACGTTTGCCTTCTATTATGGATTAATCACTTATATGTAAGATTTAAAATTGTGAAAGATCTTGATAAAAACATAATAAAAACATTCCCAACATTGTTCTTGGCAATTATTTCTTGGATTTGACACGAAAATCACAGACAGAAAAAGTAATAATGAGCAGATGATACTCTATCAGATAAAAAAGCTTCTGCACAGCAAAGGAAAAAGTCAACAGAGTGAAAATCCAACCTACAGAATAGGAGAAAATATTTGCAATTTACTTGATATGGGGTTAATCCTAAAAATTTACAAGAATGTCCTAAAGCTCAATAACAACCAACACATAAAATAACATCACATAACCCAATTTGAAAAAAAGGCAAATGACTTAAATAGAAGTTTCTCCAGAGAAGATATACAAATGGCCAATAGGTATGTAAAAGGGTGCTCAGCATCACCAGTCATCAGGGAATAACTAATAACATCAGAGAGTGGAGAATGCTCATTGTCAATGGCAGAGGTGGAAGGGAAACAGGAAATTGTTGCTCAATGGACATAAAGTGTCAGTTATTCAAGATGAATATTATATACAATATAGTACCAATATTCAAGAACATGGTATTGTCCGCTGTAAAATGTGTTGACAGATCTCATGATAAGTGTTCTCATCACAAAAACAAAAAACTTCCCTATTCTCACTACATACACACACAAGCACATAAAAATTTTAGAAGTGGTGGATATATATCTCACCTTGATTGAGGTGATATATCATGGATGTATGCATATGTGCAAATTTATTACATTAAATGTGTACAATTTTTTCATACTCAACTTGCCTCCGTAAAGCCTAAAAATTAAATACTTATTTGTTACCTCCAAAGTAAGGATCATATAGCTTTATAATAAGTACCAATTGAGCAAAGAATGCATGAGTGCAGCTTCCTGGAGTCAAAAGCAAGATGAATACATAAAAAATATTATTTGAAAAATGTTAATTTATTTTAATGTTAATTTTTGTAATAAGAAAGTATCTCATCCAAAAGATTTAGAACTAAACTTGATAAATCATAAAGGTTAAATGAAATAAACTGCAAAAGGAAAGGTCTAACAGAAGAACAAATGATGTTTACTTTGTAAGTATATCCTATTTTTACCCAATTTTTTGAATAAAAAATAAAAACTTGACAATGAATAATTATCTTACTCTGGGCAAGATGAAAAATTGGAAACATTTGATGGATATATTCTGGGACTATTCAGTGGATAATTTTTGAAGAAATTTTTTTTCTACCAGGTGGCATCAATTCATATAATTCTAGTATTGCCCTTAGGCTTAAATTGATTAGAAGTGAGTCAGTGCTATGATTAATGACTTGGTAAATTTCAGCATGTAAACTAGTATAAAGCATTCTACTACTTTTATAATCTTGACATTTTTCTTCCTCTTCCCAGAAACTAGAATTGGTTATTCATAATGCTCAGCTCTCTGCTAAATGTTAACCTGGATCATTTCATGTAATTTTACATGAGACCTCTGATGTATATGCTATTTCTAATGATTTCCATTTGACATATAAGACATTTGAGTCTTAAAGAATTGATATACTATATACAGGACTATAAAAAAAGTAATAAGAGTAACTCAAATTTCAGTCTTTCTGACTCCAGAGCTCAAGTATCCTACACAAAAAACACGTTTCTTAAGCATCAACATGCAAGGCCCTTCATGATCTAGAACTTGTCAAACTCTCTTTCCATCTCAAGCAATTCAGAATAGTTATCTTAGTATTTTATGTATTTTTCATCAAGATCCTCCTAGAAGATGTTACAGTAAGTCCTCTGATTTTAAGTCTCTTTATCCATCTGAAATCTGTTTATCAATTATAAAATTCAAATATTTTTTTCAGTTTTCAATAGGATTGCTATGGTTTGGATGTTGAATGTCCCTTATGGAAAGGCCCTTATGCTTTGGAAGCTTGCTCCCAGGGTGGCATCACTGGGAAGTGGTGGGACCTTGAAGAGGTAGAGCCTAGTGAGAGGTCTTTAGGTTACTGGGGATGTGCTCCTGAAGGGAATTGTGGGACCTCAGCCCCTTCTTCATTCTTTTCACTTCCTGGCTTGTAACGTGTTTTTGCTCCACCATGGGCTCCTTCCATGATGTGCTGATTTGCCATCGATGCAAAATGAAGGTATCAATTGCCCATGAACTGGAACCTCCAAAAGCATGAGCCAAAGTAAACATTTCTAAGTTAATGATCTCAAATATTTTATTATGGTGAGGAATCCTAACTCAAGCATTACTCAGATTTCCTCATTGATATTATAAAGAGGGTTGACAGAATGGTGAAGCATCTTGGTCTAATTGATAGCTTCATTAAAAAAAAACAGAGTAGTCTATTTATATGCAAATATAATGTTTCATGGTACAGTTTGCATGACAACACTTGGAACTGTAGAGCATGCCTTAATAAAAATGCTGGGGTTGAGCTAAGGTTTCCTGATGGTCTTGAGTTCATGTTGGATTGATGCAACTGGGTTGTCAAGAGAATTCTGTAGACATACATAGTTATTTCACATTTGAAAGGATGGAGAATGTCTCCTCTTCTTTATGAAATAGTGACTCTCTTTCATACAAGTAATTGTTAGCATGGCAATCATCAAGAATACAAACAGGAATACATGCTAGTGAGGATGTGGGGAAATAGGAACACTTACACACTGTTGGTGGGATTTTAAATTAGTGCAACCACTATGGAGCTCAGTATGGAGGTTCTTTAAAAGATTAAGAATGGAACCACCATATGACCTAACTATACCACTCCTCAGTATCTTTCCAAAAGAATTAAAGTCTGAACACTATAGTGAAATGTGTGTATCCATGTTTATAGCAGCATAATTCACAATAGCTAAATTATGGAAGCAACCTAGATATCAGTTAACAGATGAATGGATTAAAAAATGTGGCATATACATGCAATGGGATTTTACTCAGCCATATAGTAATTTGAAATTTTAGGAAATAAAAGAATGTGTTTATAATTACTGAAAGATGTTGCATTATAAAGGTCATAAGCTTTGAAGTAAAACAGAATAGGATTAAAATGTTCACTCTGTCCTGTGTTACTCTTAAAACTTAGAGCACTTTGTTGAGCATGGTATCTTTTCCCCCAAACTTTTATAGTAAAAATGATAACATTTTATTTTTATTTATTTTTGTGGTACTATGGATTAAACACAGGGACATTCTACCTCTGAACTGCACCCCCGACCCTATTTTAATTTTTTATTTTGAAACAGGGTCTCACTAAGTTGCAGAGTGCCTCACTAAGTTGCTGAGGCTATCCTGGAAACTGCCATTCTCCTGTCTCAGCCTCCCAAGTACTGGGATTACAGGCATGTGCTCCACCATGCCTGGCTTCAAAATGTTAACATTTTAAGTGTTGACAATATCAATGATAGGACTGTGGGTGTAGTTCAGTGATAAAACACTTGCCTGGCACACATGAGGTCCTGGGTTTAATTCCTAGTATCATAAAAAAATATGTTAATGATATCAATCACTAATATCTCACCACAAATTAATTTAATTAGTTGAACATGATAAATGATATTTTTTTCTTATTTTACTAGAGAAACTAAGAATTCAAGAGAATCAATAGCTTTACTAATATAGTTAGTAAAGGTCAACAATTGGATTTGAACCTGTGTGTTAGTTTGCTAGTGTTGCCATAACAAAACACCACATTCTGGATGGCTTAATAAATAGTAATTTCTCGCAGTCTGGAGGCTTGAGGTCTAAGATCAAGCTGTTGGCAGGTGTGCTTTCCCCTGACACCTCTCTCCTCACCTTCCAGATGACCACCTGTTACCTGTGTCCTCAGATGAACATTCCTCTGCATCCCTGGGGTCTCCCTTTGTATGTCTCAATCTTCTCTTCACATTAAAACATCAGCCATATTGGATGAGGAGTCAGCCCAATGACATCACTTTCACTACCACTTTAAAGACCCTATCCCCAAATGTAGTCATATCCTAAGGTATTATGGGTTAGAACCCCAATGTGTGAATGGGAACATGATTCAGTCTTTCATTTCAAAACACATCCCCAATTATCTTAAGAGTATACTGTCTTTTATAATTTTTGAAATTGCTTATTGCAACACTCAAAAAACAAAGCTTATGTCCATCTTATCATTAATGACAAGAAAGTTCTAAATACTTGTTAGAATATTTTTCTCTTTTTCTTTTCCGCTTTCTAATCTCCTCTTTATCTTCCTCCTCATATTCCTCCTTTTTTTTCTCTGCATTATAATTTCTTCATGAGACTAATTATGTGCTCGAATCATTTAAATTCTTTTAACAAAATTTTAAACGTATTTATCCTTATCAGACCTACAATGTAGGAACTGTAATAGAAAAATCGCACTGCACATATGATAAATGACAAGGGAAATATTATTTGAAACTATTGCAATAAGAAAAAGACACTTGTCACAGTCAACATTCTCACTCCTATAATCCAAAAGACCACACAACTTAGAGGAAGATTTATTTTCTCACAGTTTTTTGGAGATTCTAAGTTCAGTCCATATGAGGCCAAGGTCTGAAGCTCAGGACATGGTGACAGGAAGTGGAGAGAGGGAGAGCACATGGGCTCTGCTCTCACATCATGGAGGCTGGAAACAAGAGAGCAAGCTAGTAAGGAGATTCAAAGACAAAAGCACAGTCCCTAAGGCCACACCCTCAGGGATCCACCTTCTCCAGCCACACCCACTGACCTATATTTCCACTCAGATAAGTACTGGATTTATCTACTGATGAGATTACAGCCCTGGAGTCTTAACTATGTCAACCCTGAGCTCTTTAGGAGACATTCAACATCAGACCATAACAACACTACTGCAATAGAAGAAAGAAACTGCACTCAACTCCCCTGAAATGGAAGGTGGGTGGAATTTTAAATGCTGTAATGAGCTAAAGGGAAAGTAACTGAGAAAAAGTTAAGGTGCAAGTCGATTAATGAGATTAGATTATTTGCTAATTGTCACGTATCAAGGTCAACCCCTACCCTCCCACAAAAGCTAAGAGATGGAGACCTTATCTTTCTTAAGAATTACGTTCTAAAGGGATGACCACCAGTTCTTTCAGGAAATACATTCCTGAGTTGTTGAATATTTATCAAATAAACAAAGGAAAAATATTTACAACTGCAAGTTTTGTAAATTGTCTATGAAAATGTTGGCCAGTGGCCTCTAGTCAGGAGAAAGTCTGCCTAACGTTTAGCAAAGCCAAGGGGAGTACTAAATTTTTTTGGTCAATATTATTAACACATCCATTTTTTCAGATGGGCAAACTGTGGCCAACTCAGAGGTTAAGCAATAGACTAAGCTCTCATATTAATGAAGAAGTGAAACCAAGATTTTCATGTAAATAATCCAGTTCTAGAGTCATTGCCCTTAATGACTGCTCCTTGTTGTCTCCTCTCTGAAAGCTGACCATCCCAGACAATCCAGAACACATACCAGACATCCTGAGAAAAAACTTGTGTTCTGTCCAATATACAAAATAGCAAGATCATCATAGCATATGAGATAATAAACAACCCTTGTGCTCCACTTTCCACTTATTCCTTAGGGGTGAGACCAAGAAGATCCAAGGCATAGAGCTTGAGAGGATCTGAGTGCTATGCCAAGTAGAGCAGAGGCTTACCTGAGGAAAAGGCTGGGGCGAGGGAGAACACCAATTCAATGCAAGGGAGATATCTCCTTTTCAAGAAGGAAGACATTGAAAGATGGATTACCAGGTTGTGTTGTGAGATAAGTATAAGCCAAATAGTCTAGACCTGCTCATAAGCTGGGGTGAAACTGTGGACAAATGACTTTGGGTAAACTATACATGTATTGTGGATATGGAATGTATAAACTATACATGTATTGTGGATATGTGACCTGAGGTCACAATGTTTGTGAAACATAATTTCCCTAAAACTGAGATTTGAGGGCTGTGAGGACTGAACTATAGACACATGCAATAATTTTCATAATGCAACATGTTTGGATTCTGTTATATGACTCTGAAGAAGGTGACCTCAAACCCAGAACTCTATTTTCTGTAAGAGAGGCAGTTCAAATCTTTGTTTGGTTCTGAGATCATCAGTGTGGCTGCTTGGAATCAGCCCCATGAATTCATGGCTCAAGATTCCGTGATATCTAGACAGGGTTTTTAAAAATGATCATTTGGGATCCATTTCTTTGGCTCTGTTTCTTTCTTTTTTTTCCCCCTGCGTTTTCACACCTCTGTCTTCAGTGGTTGTGGTTTCCCTGAGTTCTATCCTCTGAATCTTCAGTCCACCCCAACTGCAGGTTTTTCTTTGAGATATAGTTGCCTCCATGACACAGGTTAGGGACTTATTCTTGGGCTAAAATTCCAGAACTCTTCCCAGTATTTTTGTTTTGTTTCTAGTTCCCATTAGCAACTCACTTCCAGTTTCTGTCTGCTTTTGTTCCTTCTTCAGCGCCTTCAAGTAGATTTCGCTTTTGTCCTGTTGTTGAAAATTCATAACTATCACCTATGGGAGGCTTGATCTGATAGGATCATCTCAGCCACAACAGAAGTAGAATGTCTAGATCTTCGTTTTTATATTAAAATGTTCATTATTGTACCTGACAATAATTGTGCTTTTGTTATACATCAATTGACAAAATACATAAGGTTAAAGGTGGCTTGAATCTTTTTTTTTTTTTTTT
>PVJS01008431.1:0-15178 GCA_004027185.1 Glis glis
AAAAAAAAAAAAAAAGAAGGAAAGAAAGAAAAGAAAGACAGAAAGAAGGAAGGAAGGAAGGAAGGAAGGAAGGAAAGAAAGAAAGAAAGAAAGAAAGAAAGAAAGAAAGAAAGAAACATATACCAAGTTGATTAGAACACCTAATTCAGAGCACAG
Organism: Glis glis; assembly: GCA_004027185.1. NCBI lineage: Eukaryota > Metazoa > Chordata > Mammalia > Rodentia > Gliridae > Glis > Glis glis. Next base: position 157 of record PVJS01008431.1, read on the forward strand.
GCTCATTTCTGCCCCAGTGCTTCTGTTCCTAACCTTGTACTCACGGCCTGGCCCAGACCTGCAGAAAACATTGCGGGCCTGACATTCCTTTATCATGTGTCTTCTGAGAAGTCTGGCCCTGGGTTAAAACCCTACGTGTGATTTTTCATTCCTGACCATAGGCAATTAGTTCTTCCCTTTCTTGCTTGTATTCTCAAGAATAACTTCAGAATGTGCAGGGAATGCAGCGTCCTGAGATAAGAAGGGAGTTGGCTGGAGCAGATCTGTTCTGGAACCTGCTAGAACAGGATCCCTTCCATGCTTTAGCCCTGTGTGTACATGAGTCCCAAAGGGTGCACCCCAAAGCACCCTCCAGTGTTCCTCATCTACAGCACAAGTTGTGTACATGCAGAGGAGACTCCATCCACCCTGAGCAGCTCCCTGAACCTCAGGGGACTGGTTCACCATGAATCCTAGGCCTCTGCTGTCTCTTGCTACTTCTCTGTGAGTAATAAAGTCTCTTCATGAGCCGGGCACAGTGGCACATGCCTGTAATCCCAGTACTTGGGAGGATGAAACAAGCGGTTCACAGTTTCAAGGCCAGCCTCAGCAACTTAGCAACTCAGCAAGACCCTGTTTCAAAACAAAATAATAAAAGGGCTGGGAGTGTAGCTCAGAGGTAGAATGCCCCTGGGTTCAATCCACAGTACCACAAAAATTTTTAAAAAATAATAAATCTTTTTTAAATTCTCTTCATGTAACTCATTGCACATGAGTGTGTTCTCTCCCACTGGATTCAGGCAAGTTGGTGGCCGGCACCCAGTGAACCTGCTTTGCAGGGGTGATGAGGCTTTCCTTGATCTCTCTGGGGAAAGCCACCCTTTCCACACCAGGCTTAGGGCCCAGCTCACGTATCCCAGCCCCTGCAGGGAGTGGCGGTCATGCGGGTCACGCGAGTCATGCTCTTCTGTGTGTCTGTGTGCACTCCTTCCTCTGAGGCCGTCTTCTGGAACCTCTGCTGAGGACTCCTGAAGGAGGGGAGGGGCCTGGAAACCTTGAAGACACTTCTCTCCACTCTAACTCTGTGCCCAGGTCTTTTCTTTTCTTTCTTTCTTTTTTTTTTTTTTATAGTACCGGGGATTGAACCCAGGGGCGTTCTACCTCCGAGCCACACCCCTGGCCCTATTTTTTATACTTTATTTTGAAACCGGGTCTCACAAAGTTGCGGAGGGCCTCACTAAGTAGAGAGAGAGAGAGAGAGAGAGAGAGAGACAGACAGACAGACAGACAGCGCTGAGGCTGGCCGCGAACCGGGATCCTCCGGTCTCTGCCTCCCAAAGTACTGGGATTACAAGCATGCGCCACCATGCCCGGCTTGCCCAGGTCTTTTCTACTTCTAGTCTCTTCCCATTCTCTCTCAGCACCAAGCTCCATGCAACTGCCAGGGCCTTGGGTCGGGGGCGTCTCAGCAGCGAGAGGACCCCAGGTCTGTGCTGATCCACATGGACCTCCACCGCTGGCCCATTCCACGGCGTCTATGGAACAGCGGGCACCTTCGCTTCTTAGCCTCTTGCTTACCATTGCTAAGTACGGTTGTAACTCTTCTGCGCATGGCATGTTGTTTCAATGGTCAATTCCAACACCTGAGAGCTCAGCCCTACTCTCCCCCCACCCGCCCAGCTCACCTGAGCTCCTGATACCTTCTCTTACAATTTTCATGTCCTTTAGACCAGGATTAAAGTCATCAAAGTCAAAGGATATTTCCCTGACAGTAATAGGTAACATTTTTTCAGCCTTTCTCTGCCTACCAAATATGGTGCTATGTACTTTGTTTAAAAAAAAAATTAGCAGAGCATAGTGACACATGCCTGTAGTTCCAGTGCTGTTAGAGGTTTGGTATCACCTGATTCATAAGTCTCTGCTGAAATAAACTCCTTAAAATTTAATGTGTCTAAATGACTCTTTTAACAACATATACATCATCTTGAATAATAATCACAAAAATGCCTTTCTTATTGACCATTATATGCCAGGCACACTTCTGGTTGGATCATGAATTATTAGACAATTAGATTTGAAAGATTGGAGAGTGACTACTGTGTGTGTGTGTGTGTGTGTGTGTGTGTGTGTTACTGGGGTTTGAACCCAGGGGCATTCTACCTCTGAGCTACATCCCCAACCTTATTTCATTTTATATTTTGAAACAGGGTCTCACTAAGTTGTGGAGATCCTCTCTAAATTGCTGAGGCTGGCTGAAAATCTGTGATCCTCCTGTCTCAGCCTCTCGAGTACTGGGATTACAGGTGTGCACCACCACGCCTGGTTGGAGAGTGACTACATTAAGATATCCCTACCTGTCGAGCGGGATGGTGCACTCCTATAATTCCAGTCCTTTTGAGGCTGAGACAGGAGGATCACAGGTTCAAGGCCAGCCTCATTAACTTAGCAAGATCCTTAGCAACTTAGCAAAACCTCTTTCAAAATAGAAAGAAAAAAATGGCTGGGGAATACAGCTTGGAGGAAGAATGCCATTGGGTTTAATCCCCAGTAACAACAACAACAAAAAGATGTCCCTACTTGGCAACCCAGCTACCCTCAGTTCCACTCACCAATGGGACCCCATCAGCTTTGGAGCCAGGCCATGGAGAGGAGGTGGAGTGAAGGTCTGGCGTAGGGGACAGCGAGTGTGCACCCTCTTTAGGCCCTGAAGCCATACCTCTCCACCAGCCTGCTGCGTCTCTTCTCCCATCCTAAGATCAGGGCACCAGCATCTTAAAGACCATGTCTGTCAAAGTATATGAAGCCTTTGCAGACTATTGTGAGAGTTTGCACAGATCTGATTATCCCCATAGTGAACCGAATTACAGCCAATTCTTCCAACAAGATTTACTGAATTTACTGCCAACAGCCATGGCTGGTCATGGGGAAAGAGCAGACCTCAGACCTCTGTCTCTTTCTTAAGCCTTTCCCCTCCCACCTTCTAGATCTTCAAGGGGGGCAGAGCCTGAAATCACACGTGTCATCCAGTCAATGATCTGCATCCAAGGGGACAGAGATTCTTCTGTTACAGCCATATGAGCTGGTGCTTCCCTCCTGCCGAGTGGTAAACAGCCCTTCAGCACCTCAGCAGCTTTGCCTCGCTTCCCTGGCAGCTCCTGCCCACTGGGGAGTAATAATTGAACCAAAAATTGGAGCTGAGAGGAAAGTGATTTTTCTTCTCTAAGACCTGGGCGTGGGTTGGGTGTGAATTGACCAGTAATTGGGTGCAGCCTGGGAGGTCATTACGCAACTCAAATTTAATCAAGATCTAAAGCGAGAGCCATTTCCCCCTGGAGTCAACCTGCTCAGCTTTCTCGTTGGCATTTGATTTCTAAATCTCTCTTTAATGTGCCAGGAGATGGGGAGCTGTCATTAGTCCTGTCAATCCTCATCACCCCCCTCCACCTTACCAAGTGGTGTCACATACCTCCAACTCCTCTGATCTCACCTCGCCCAGCTGGGGAGGTGGACTGTTACCTCCCTTTTAGGGAAGGTGGGAAGGAAGCCCAAATGGCACTGAGGCTGGCTGGAACCCTGAGAGGACCCCAGTGAGCTCTGTCCCCGGCCCAGCCCACGTGCCCTTGGCAATCACCTCTGCGTATGCAAGGCTGCCTACCCAGAACATCTGTATGCCTGGCAAGCCAGATGTGCCAGAGAGTGGAAGCCCTAGAAGCAGCCCTCAGCCTATGACAACAGGGACTAAATAATGCTCCTGCTCTGCCCTCAGCTGACTCCACAGCACGGCCCACACCATCTCCCAAAGTTGCCCAGCAGCACAGGCCTCCAGCTGCCCACAGTGGCACCTGGATTAATCATGTCCCTTGGTTGGCTTCCTTCCCTCCCTGTTTCTTTCCCACCCTCGGTGGGTGTTTCCTGGATCCCCTCCCAAGGTCTGTGCGCTTCCATTGTAGTGTCAGGGTCTGTGTCAGAGGACCCCAACCCAGAACAAGACATTTTGACTTTCGGTGCCCTGACTTCTGGCACTGCAGTGGCAGCAGTAACATCAGCAATTGATGGGCTCCCCTGGAACACCCCAAAAGGCACAGCTGGGGTTCAAAGTAGAATGACCTGCCCTCACCAGGGGTCAGATCTAGTCCTGGGCCTGGGGCAAGGCTGCAGACCACCAGCACCCTTTCCCTTGCTCTACTCAGGGGCTTGAAAAGTCCAGGAGCTGTGCAGGACACCGGCCATGGTGGGAACGCCCAAGACCTACGAGGGGCGGGAGATCTGACCCAGGCCAGTCCACTTCAACAAAGGGGCTGAGGGAAACCATCCGCCTTCCCGTGTCAGGTTCTCAAGTGTTTTGTTCTAGTAATTACAAAGTTTCTATTCTTTTTTTTTTCCTTGTGGTACTGGGGATTGAACCCCGGGTGTTCTACCTTGCTAAATTGCTGAGGCTGGCCTCAAACCTGTGATCCTCCTGTCTCAGCCTCCTAAGTACTGGGATTACAGGCATGTACCGCCATGCACGGCTAAAGTTTCTGTTCTTTAGAAACATGAAAGATTGAGGAATGAGCATGACAAAATGTATCCCACCCCCTTGTTGGTAAAGAAGATGGTAGCAGAGTCATGTTTCCTTGTCCTCCATCGTGTCTGAAGCAGTCAGCGTGGTTGGATGGAGGGATCATATCAGACTGAGCAGCAGTACACATAATCCTGTGTAATGGGACAGGATTACAAGGCAGCTGATGCAACACTTTTACAGTGATTTAATCCACATTTTTATGGCACTCTACTACATTTCGGGAACTCTCCCAGGTGCTGGGAACACAATAGTGAACAGGAAAGGCAAGAGTGGGAGGGTTTGATGAGGAAACGGCCATTTCCACTGTCACATTTTACCCTCACAACAGCCATGGAAATAGACCATCCTGAGATTCCACTTCCCGATTCATTCATTAGGAATCGAGGCCCAGAGAAGAACAATGGCTCATCCAGAGGCGCAGCTAGAGCACGGCGGGGCCAGGGCCCTTGCTAAGGTCTCAACCCGACTCTCATTGTTTTTCCACAGAGACAAATGTTATGCCAATCCCTGGGCTGAAGTCAGCTGGGTGTCAGGAGGTGTTAGACGAAGGAAAAGAGTTAATCATCCTAGTACCCCAGCAACAGCTCTCAGAGCAAAGGTGGAAAGATTAGACAACTGAGTTTGGAAGTCTTTACACCTAAATCCAAGAGGGACTTCATTTTTCATATTCAACCCCTTCTACTGCTTTCAGTCCCTCTAGTGAAGCTTGACTCAGGTTCCCTCAGACACGAATTAGTTTATTCCAAAAGGAAATTATACATCCTTGGGTCCCTTTGTCATCTGGCTCCCTCCATGACTCCCATCTGCTTCCTCCATGCTGCAGACGCTGCAGATAGGCCACTGCTGATCTAAATATTGCTTATTGAAAGCCGGGCGTGGTGGCGCACACCTGCAATTCCAGTATTTGGGAGGCTGAGACAGGAGGATCACAGGTTCAAAGCCAGCCACAGCAACTCAGTGAGGTGCGTGTCAACTTAGCAAGACCGACCCTGTTTCCAAATAAAAAATAAAATAGGGTTAGGGGTGTAGCTTGGAGGTACCTTGGAGGTAGAAGGTCCCTGGGTTCAATCCCCAGCACCACAGAGAGAAAGAAAGGAGGAAGGAAGGAAGGAAGGAAGGAAGGAAGGGGAAGGAGAGAAATCTTCCCTCAGATGTGGCATTGTAAGTGGGGAGAAAGGCAGAAGAAAGAAAAAGAAAGAAGGAAGGAAGGAAGGAAGGAAGGAAGGAAGGAAGGAAGGAAAGAAAGAAAGAAAGAAAGAAAGAAAGAAAGAAAGAAAGAAAGAAAGAAGTCTGCCCTCAGCCGTGGCTTTGTGAGTGGGGAGAGAGGCTGCCAGAGGCTCTGATGAAATTTAAACAGCTGTGGGAAGTGGCTTTCACTGGATATGCTGAATGGGAGTCAATAATCCAGCATGTCATCAGGCAGAGCCAGATGTTGGGGCCGCAGGGGGCGGGGCATGTTGGGAGCAGGAATGACAGGAGATTAGCAGCCTCTTGTTCAGGAGTGGGAAGCACAAGTTTCCAGGTACAATGGGAAGAGCCCAGGCCAAAGTAAGAGGTGTGGGTGTCCACTCTCCAGATAACAACAGCCCTGAGCTAGAGAAGCTCAATATCCTGCTCATTCATTCACCCACAAGCCAGTCATTTACTAAGCACCAATAAGGAATCAGAGGCCGTAGTCAGTGCTAGGAAACAAGGTCAACGAGACACAGTGTTTAAAACCCAGGGATTTACACTGTAGGAGGAGACAGGTTAACAAATGAGAGAACAGAACATGGTGAGTCTCTGCTGGAAGGCTGTGTAGTGTGCAGTGAGACACGCAGAGGCAGCTCCGGGATGTCTGCAAAGACTTTATGGTAAGAGGGTGAGTCTCGACAGATGAATGGGGTTTGCTAAGCAAAGGGAGAGGAAAAGGCCTCCGGTCAATTAACGGTGATACAAGCCGGGCATGGTGGCTGCACCTGTAGTCCCACTGACTCAGGAGGCTGAGGCATGGAAAAGCACCACCTGGTTTCTGCTTCCCAACACCACTCTGGCAGTGATACAGAGGTGAAATTGGAGGCAGGACTCCAGTAGGAGGAAATTCTAGTGGTCCCGGGGAGGGAGAGTGAATTATGATGAAATCAGTGACATTAACAATAAAGAAGATCTCAACACCAGAAGATAAAGTGGGCTGGGGGAAGGTACAGTGCTAGCGCACACCTGTAATCCCAGTATTTAGGAGCCTGAGACAGGAGGATCCCAGGTTTGCGACCAGCCTCAGCAACTTAGACTGTTTCCAAATTAAAAAAAATAAATAAATAAAATAGGGCTGGGGGTGTAGCTCAGAGGTAGAATGGCCCTGGGTTCAATCCCCAGCACCAAAAAAAAAAAAAAAAAATAGGGAGTTTAGACACAGAGACAATGTGAAAAGCTATGGACTAAGCCAGGCATGGTGGCACACGCTTGTAATCCCAGTACTTGGGAGGCTGAGAAGGTGGATCGCAAGTTTGCAGCCAGCCTCAGCTACTTAGTGAGGCCCTCTGCAACTTAGTGAGACCCCGTTTCAAAATAAACAATAAAAAATAGGGCTGGGGGGGTAGCTCAGAGGTAGAATACCCCTGGGTTCAATCCCCAGTACCGCAAAAAAAAAAAAAAAAAAAAAAGCTATGGACTGACAGAGACAAAAAGTAGAGTGACAGCCACAGACCAAGGAACACCACGGGCTGCCAGCAGTCCCCGGCAGCTAGGAAGACGTGAGGAAGGATTCTTCCCCAGAGCCTCCAGAGAGAGCATGGCCCTACCAACCGCACATTGTGGACTTCCAGCCTCCAGAATTGTGAAAGAATAAATTTCTGTTATTTTAAGCCACCTAGTTTGTGACACCTTGTTATGGCAACCCTAAGAAAATGATAGGGAAATAGCAATACAGACATGTAATTGCTTATACTTTAAGTACTACGTAATGGAAGGACCAGTTAGATGTTGGCTGGTCTAGGTGAGCCGTGCTGAGCGACTGGCGGTGCGGTGTGCTCAGCCCGGTTCCACAGGAGGCTGCTGGAGAACAGGTCATCCAGGCTCGTCCTCAGAGTCTTGACAGGTACAAGTGAATAAGCAGAAGTAGCCAAAGAGCCGCGGTCCCCAGCGTGGAGCTGGCACTCCGGCACTTCTGCTTCATTCCATTGGCCACAGCGTGGCACGACATCAGCCCAGAGCCAGGTGGTAAAGCAGGACCAACCTCTCCAGCGAGAGCCTGAAAAAGAAGGGTAAAGTTACAGAGAAGAGTGAAGAAGTAGAGCTGTTGATGTAGTCTACCACACTAACACGCACACACAGTCATATGTGTGTGTATTGTTCTAATATACATATTAGAATAAAGTATATGACCCGGGCGTGGTGGCGCACGCTTGTAATCCCAGTACTTGGGAGGCTGAGACAGGAGGATCCGGGTTCGTGGCCAGCCTCAGCTACTTAGTGAGGCCCTCCACAACTTAGAGAGACCTTGTTTCAAAATAAAGAATAAAAAAAATAGGGCTGAGGGTGTAGCTCGGAGGTAGAATGCCCCTGGGTTCAATCCCCAGTACCACAAAAAAAAGAATAAAGTATATGACCAGGTGTGGTGACACATGCCTGTAATCCCAGTACTTGGGAGGCTGAGACAGGAGGATCGTAGGTTTGAGGTCAGCTTCAGCAATTTAGCAAGTCACTCAGCAACTTAGCAAGACCCTGTTTCAAAATAAAAAGTTTTAAAAAAAGATATGGGTAGCCAGGTGTGGTGGCGCACCCTTGTAATCCCAGTACTTGGGAGGCTGAGACAGGAGGATCACAGGCTCACAGCCAGCCTCGGCTTAGTGAGGCCCTCCGCAACTTAGTGAGACCCTGTTTCAAAATAAAGAATAAAAAATAGGGCTGGGGTGTAGCTCAGAGGTAGAATGCCACCAGGTTCAACCCCCAGCTCCAAAAAAAATTTAAAAAAGAATAAAGCATATGAGTCATTATATTCATGCTTGTTTGTTTGGTACTAAAGATTGAACCCAGGGGCAGTTTACCTCCGAGTTACACCCTCGGCCATTTTTTTTATTTTGAAGCAGGGTCTCACTAAATTGCTGAGGATCTCACTAAGTTTCTGAGGCTTGCCTTGAACCAGCAATCCTCCTGACTCAGCCATCCAAACTACTGAGATTGTAGGCGTGCACCACCATGCCCAGCTTATATTCATGGTTTTGGGGTTTTCTGTTTGTTTGTTTGTTTGTTTGTTTGTTTGTTTGTTGTTTTCTGGCTATATTCATGTGTTTTGTTTGTTGTTTTTCCTGGCTATATTCATGGGTTTTGTTTTGTTTTTTGGGATTTTATATTCATGGGGTTTTTTTTGCGGTACCAGGGATTGAACCCAGGGGCGTTCTACCTCCGCGCTACACCCCCGGCCCTATTTTTTTATACTTTATTTTGAAACCGGGTCTCACGAAGTTGCGGAGGGCCTCACTAAGTAGAGAGAGAGAGAGAGAGAGAGAGAGAGAGAGAGAGAGGGAAAGAGAGAGAGAGAGAGAGAGAGAGAGAGCTGAGGCTGGCCGCGAACCTGGATCCTCTAGTCTCTGCCTCCTAAAGTACTGGGATTACAAGTGTGCGCCACCACGCCCGGCTCATGGTTTTTTGTTTTTTTTTTGCGGTACCAGGGATTGAACCCAGGGGTCTTCTACCTCTGGGCTACACCCCCGGCCCTATTTTTATACTTTATTTTGAAACCGGGTCTCACAAAGTTGCGGAGGGCCTCACTAAGTAGCTGAGGCTGACCGCGAACCCAGATCCTCCGGTCTCAGCCTCCCAAGTACTGGGATTACAAGCGTGCGCCACCACGCCCGGTTTATATTCATGTTTTTAAGATGTAAAATTTTCAGGATAAGAGACAAGACATAAAAATCAAATAAGATGCAAATACTAAAACCAAGGAAGTAAAAACTTTTCTTTTTCCCCTCTCATGTATGCTTGATAAGCACTTTACCACTGAGCTACACCCTCAATCCCTAAATACAAATTCTGTCATACATATTTTGAATTGGAAATAACAGTATGAACACAGAATATAAATTTTTCTTTCAAAGAAATAGGTATTTCTCAGCTGGGCGTGGTAGCGCACACCAGTAATCCTAGTACTTGGGAGGCTGAGACAGGAAGATCACAGGTTTCAGGCCAGCCTCAGCAACTTAGGTTCAAAATAAAAATAAAATTGGGCTGGGGGTGTAGCTCAAGGTAGAATGCCCTGGGTTCAATTCCCATTTGAGAGTGAGAGAGAGAAGAAACAAAGAAGAAAAAAGAAATAGAGTAGTATCTCTCAGCTCAGATTACTAAAAAGAAGAAGAAATAGGTATTTCTTGGCTCCGACTACTAAGAAGGTCTGGAAGCAATGGTATGTTGGTAGCAATGAGCACTGCCTTATTAACTTTATGTCCTCTAATATCCAGGATTGTTTGGAGAAATGGTTAATTCCAGGCTGGCACTGGAAATAAGAAAAGGCTGGGTCTTCTCATCTTGCCTGAAATCATGCTCTTGAAGACTTTGGAGGTAATGTCAAAAGTACCCAACAGCCACCAGAGCCAAAAATAAAAAATGAAAAGTACCTAGCAGTCAATTTGACTAGATTCACACGAGCCAAAGCTGGGAAAATATGGGCACCAAAAACAGTAATGACAGTAATGGATTATAATTATGTCAAAAGTATAAACTATAATTTGTAATAGTTTTTTAAAACTTGAATTTTTCACTTTTGGAGGTTGCTAGGATAGCAACTCATTTTCCTCAAAAAATGATAAATAAAAAGAAAAAAAATCAATGAAGCACTTATCTTGTTCTTTCCTTTTTTTGTGTGTTACTGGAGTTTGAACCCAGGGACATTCTACCTCTGAGCTACTCCCCAGCTCTATTTTTTATTCTTTATTTTGAAACAAGGTCTCAGTAAGTTACAGAGGGCCTCACTAAGTAGCTGAGACTGGCGGCGAACCTACGATCCTCCTGTCTCAGCCTCCCAAGTACTGGGATTACAGGCATGCGCTACCACGCCCGGCTTATCTAGTTTTCTTTCTTTCTTTCTTTCTTTCTTTCTTTCTTTCTTTCTTTCTTTCTTTCTTTCTTTCTTTCCTTCCTTCCTTCCTTCCTTCCTTCCTTCCTTCCTTCCTTCCTTCTTTCTTTCTTTCTTTCTTTGCAGTACCAGGGATTGAACCCAGGGGCATTCTACCTCCAGGCCCAGCCCTATTTTTTATTCTTTATTTTAAAACAGGGTCTCACTAAGTTGGAGAGGGCCTAAGTAGCTGAGGCTGGCCGCGAACCTGTGATCCTCCTGTCTCAGCCTCCCAAGTACTGGGATTACAAGTGTGCTCTACCATGCGTGGTTTATCTCGTTATTTCTGATGACATCCACTTCCCCGCATTCCTGACTTGCCCAGAGCATAGGTAAGTGGGCTTCGCAGTGAGAAAAAAAGCCCTTTGGCCCCAAGATGCCAACCTTTGGCATGGAGAAAAGATACCCAGAGGAGTGGAGAAGCACGCACACTGTGTGCGACGTAAATCAATACTTGAGATCTAATTACTAGTTTACAGTAAGTATTAAACAATACCACAAGAAAACACTTAGGCCAAGAATGTAACACATACTATAGGATAAAAGACCTAGTTTCTTCCACAAATTAATTGCCATAGGGAAAAAAGAGGGGAATATTATAAATTACAAGAGACTTAAAAGACATATCAACCAAAGGCAATGTGTAAACTTTGAATCTTGACTTAAATATAAGAACTGTATTATATATGTCCAGCCTCCCAAGTACTGGAATTACAAGCGTGCGCCACCACGCCTGGCTCAAGAACTGTATTTTAAATAATCAGAAAAAAAGTGAACATGGACTGTATATTCATGTAGACAATATGAAAAAATTAATATTCACTTAGTTGAGTGTGATTGTAATAATGTGGTAATGTTATTTCAAAAAAATTCTTATCTGTCAGAAACTTTAAAAATAGATGAAGAAAATATGGCAAAATATTAACACTTGTGATGTTGAGGTGATGGGTATAGGGAATTCATTGTACTATTCTGTCTATCTTCCTATTTAAAACTTTATAAAAGCAGAAAAAGGAAAAGAAGGGGAGAAGGGAGAAAGGAGGGGGCACACCAGACAACCTGGGCTTGAATCCTGGCTCTATCACTTTCTAGCTGAGTAAACTTAAGTAAGTTACTAAACCTCTTCATGCCTCAGTTTCTTCTGCAAATTAGGCTAATAGCCGTGCCTAATTCATAAGATTGGGATAGTGAGTTATTATTGGAGAAGTGTGGGAGCAGTGCTCAGTAAATATTAGCTCTTATTACTCCATCAAGTGTGAATTCCAATTTAGAGCATCCAGGACTGCTGAGCCCCAGACCTGCTGCGTATGGCTGGGAGTGAGGTTAGGTAAAGACACGTGACTCTCCCTGAAAGCCTGTGGGGGTGGGGGGACAGTGCTCAGGGGAAGGGTCGTCCCAGGAGGAGGACACTGGTCAGCTAGTTCATTTGGAGAGGAGTTACAACTTCCTGGGTGTGTTTCACGACCAGGAAAGAGATGGTGTTACACTACAAAGAGGGATTCAGACACACAATGTTGGGGGTTAAGCCAAGTCAAAAGGTTTAGCAAGTGACAGTCCAGGAGACCACCGGGGAGAGATGTGGAGGTGTGGGTGCTGACATTGCATTCGCTCCTCCTGCCACAAGGGCCCTGAGGCTCTGGAACTAGAAGCATCAGGAGTAGCGCGGACCCACTAATTAATACCCATTAACGGCCCCGACAGTGACTGGAGGAAGCCAAGGTGCGAGTGAGGCTGGCCATGCATCTAATGGCTCTCATTCTGGAAAATGAGTAGTGTGCAATTTTCAAAGAGCTCAAAGGGCCAAAGTCCAACCTTCCCGCCTCAGTGTAAACCTCGAAACCGAAGGAAGCATTAGTGGCCCACCCTGGAAAAGAGGTTTCTGCGCTAGTTCCTGTCCAGCAGCCTCAAGACACTTAGCCAAAGCGAGGATGAGCAGCGTTTGCAGAATTACTTTACAGTGGTGTGGGCTTCTCTCCCTCCCTGAGGCTGCTGCAGGGTGGAAATCCCTATGAGTTCACCCCTCTGGAGACCTGGATGGAGTATTGGGTTTGCTAGTTTGTGGGAGAAACCTTGCTCGCACTCCCCCAAACAGCCTCCTGATCCCTGAGAGAGAATTCTCAGGGCCCAGGCAGCTATCGCGGCCTCTGCTGCTTTTGCATTCTTCCACTCTCTCCCCAAAGGGACCATTTTCCTCCAGTCCTGGACTTGAGCACTTCTTGGGTGAGGACCGGTGTTGGTACCCATATTCCCAGGAGCTTGGGAATGAGAGGAGAGAGCAGCCTGGTGCGATGGAAAGAAGTTTGAAATTGCAGTTGGAAGAACTGGTTTCAACTTCTAGATCTGCCACCTGGTTGTTTGTTTGTTTGTTTGTTTTATGCTGGACAAATCAGTTAACCTATCTGAGCCTCTGTTTCCTTATTTACAAAATGGGAACAACAATAATAATATTGATTACCCAGGGCTGTTGTGAGATCATGTTGAATTAATGGGAGAAGAGAGCAACCTTTTCCCAAATCCAATTTTATGCAGAACCCCAGTATCTAAAACAGATTAAAACAGCATTTTATATGAGTAAATACATTTTGTGATAGTATTTCTATATTAACATCTCAAAGTCAGTAATTTAAGAGGTTGCTTTGATAAATACAAAAATTTGAAATTGAGATGTCAAATGGTAGTTGCAATCTCAGGTATCCTGTTTATTTATTAACTTTATTTTGGTTAGTCAGGACAAAAATCCTGAGTCCACAAATAAATAGTTGTAAATCATACCATTGTTATAATCTTTGCAATCTTAGGATCCTCTTTAACTATCTTAATTCCAGAAGTCTCAAGAATAGTGTGGATTTTTCCTCTCACACAGAATCAATAACAATTTCCAATAATAGATGAAATTCTTTATTTTAATACACCGGCAATAAGTGCTAACCATCTAGAAGACAACACCTGCCCAATGCAGCCGGTGTTACCTTGTCATTGTACAGCTGACAATTATGAGGAAAACGTTCTCCAAACAGCTAGGCCACAAACCTTAAGGGGTCGCAGTGAGAATGTTACAAAGCCATCTATGTGGAGCACCTAGTGCTGACCCACAAGAATTATTAATTACATCTGAACGTAAGATACTTCAGAATACAAAGCCTTCCAGATGTGCTCACAGATACCAGGAGTGGGGGAAGGAGGAAAGGGTGAGGAAGTATGTAAGTGGATTAAGTCACTTCCTAAAATATAGCAGGCGCCAGCTGCTGTAGTGTGGATGTCAAATGGCCCCCAAAGGTCTACGTTTAAAGGCTTGGTCCCCAGGGTGGTACTACTGGGAGGTGGGGCATTATGGAAGGTCCCTAGTTCATTGAAGGTGTGCCAATACTCAGCAACTTTGGAAGGGATCCTGGGACCCCGACTGTCCTTTCTCTGTCCCTGCTTCTTTGGAGATGTGAGCACGTTGCTCTGGCACACACCAGCCCACCACCATGGCCATCCTTGCCGCGAGGTGGTGCCGTCACCAAAGCCTCCCTCACCAGGCAGCCTTCACCAAACCTGAACTAGGCTGTTTGGACCTTGGATCTCCAAAAATGTGAGCTAAATAAACCTTTGCTCTGTATAAGATTAATTGCCTCAGGTATTTGTTTAGTGACACAAAGCTGACTAATACACCAGCCAGTACCAGCTATGATTGTTTTTCTTCCAAGAATTATCTTGCAGGCCCATAACAGAACAACTGCTCAGCGGATCCACAGAGGTATGAGCAATCATAAATGTTTGTCTTAAGCCATGAAGTATGGGGATGATCTGTTATGCAGTAAAATGGAGTACGAGATGGAATAGACATCTTTCACTCTTGCCTCCCTAGCACCCATTTTCCATTTATGCTTGCAGCGCCCACTCTTCCTTCACCATTCCACTCCATGTGATCGTGGGAAAGCAGAGTCCACCCAGTCCAAAGGTAGGTGCATGAGCCAGGCCCAGCCAGTCAGAGCCCTGTGTCTACTGTAGACGTCATCGGTGGGCTAGATCAACTCATTCCCAACCCCCTTCTTAATCCACTCCATTGAGAAACTCTGCAGGAACAAAGTGTTTTCCCCAGCCTCGCTTTCAGGTATGAGTGATCCAGTATGGCCAGAAGATTATAAACAGAAGTCTGCCAAGTACCTTGGGGAAAGCTTTGTGTGTGTGTTTTGTTTTTTCTCACAAAGAAAGAGTTGGGCCTCACTTTCTCTTCTTACTGCCTTGAACCTGGCTGTGATTTTTGGAGGTGCAGCAGTTATTTTGTAACCATGAAGCAAAACCAAGAACATTTTTAAATGTTCTTCTGTTTCCAAACTACTAAATCAGCAGCAACAACTACCCACCTCCAGGCTAACTGTTATATAAGAAAAATAAATCTCTAGGGT
>PVJS01008431.1:20954-53346 GCA_004027185.1 Glis glis
GGGAGGGCGGGAGGGAAACTGGAAATATTAAAAGTATTTAAGCAGAGCATGATGGTGCACTCCTATAATCCCAGTGACTCGGGAGGCTGAAGCAGGAGGATGGCAAATTCAGGTCCAACCTGGGCAACTTAGTGAGACCCAGTCTCAAAGTAGAAAAAGAAATGGCTAGGAATATAGCTCAGAGAAAGAGTGCCCCTGGGTTCAATCCCCAGTACAAAAAAAAAAAAAAGAGTATTCAAATTGAACTCCTAGGGATGAAAAATGTAACAGCTAAATTGACAAGTACATTGGATGGGGTTAAAAATAGATGAGACACTACAAAGAAAAAAATCAATATAGAAACTACACAAAATGAAGCAAAAAAAAAGACTTCTTAGTGACCTATAAAAGAATATCAAGTGGTCTTACTTTATGTGTGATTAGACAAGTATAACATGTATAGAATGTACATATGATTGAAGTCCCAGAAGTATAGGAGAGAAATAAAGAAGAAAATAATAACTGATGATATTCCAAATTTGACTAAAACTGTAACCCTAATGATCCAAGAAACTCAGAAAACCCTAAGCATGACAAACGTTAAAAAAAACACATCAAGCCGGGTGTGGTGGCACATGCTTATGTAATCCCAGTACTTGAGAGGCCACAGGTTCAAAGCCAGCCTTGGCAATTTAGCAAGTCTCTCAGCAACCTAGTGAGACCCTGTTTCCAAGTAAGAAATAAAATCGGACTGGGGGTATAGCTTGGAGATAGAATGCCTCTGGATTCAATCCCCAGTACCAAAAAACAAAACAAAACAAAAAAACAAACAAAAAAATCAAGATAAATAATAATCAAATGCTGAAAAATGGGGTTGGTGTGTAGCTCAGTGGTAGCGTGTTTATTTTTCATGCATGAGACCCTGGATTTGATTCCCCGGCACTGAAAAAAATGCAGAAAAATAATAAAGAGAAAATCTGAGCCGGACGTGGTGGTGCACCCTTGTAATCCTAGTATTTGGGAGGCTGAGATAGGAGGATCTGGGTTCACGGCCAGCCTCAGCTACTTAGTGAGGCCCTCCACAACTTAGTGAGACCCTGTTTCAAAATAAAGAATAAAAAATAGGGCTGGGGGTGTAGCTCAGAGGTAGAATGCCCCTGGGTTCAATCCCCAGTTTGGCAAAAAAAAAAAAAAAGAAAGAAAGAAAATCTGAAAAGCACTCTGAGGTAAAAAAAAAAAAAGTTTCGGTTATAGGGTCTAAGATAACTGTAATACGTATTATACCATAACCTCCTAGTTTTAGAAGAATTGCTGCGAGCACTATAGACCCGGCAATGGGTGCTTCTACATGTGCTTTAGGAAGTCAAAGGTGGAGTCCATATAATGGTATTTTTACTAGAAAGGCTATTATACATGCTAGTCATAGTAGGTTATTAGATCAAGAGAAATTAGTTGAAGAGAAGTTGAAAGATATAATAAGGAAATTTAGGGATCCGGATGAGATTTGAATATAGATTAAGACGACTAAAAGAGGGAGAGATCCGATTAAGGTATAAAATAGAAAGTATAAGCCTGCATTAAGGCGTTCGGTTTGGTTTCCTCATCGAGTAATAATAATTAGTGTAGGAATAAGTGTAGCTTCAAATAGAATATAAAACAAGATTAGTTCTGTAGCTGAGAATGTTATAATGAGAAAAGTCTGTAAAGAAATTAAAATTGTAATGAATAGTTTTTTTTGTATGGTTGTTTCTTTAGTGAGATGATTTTGGCTTGCAAGTATTATAAGTGGGAAAAGTCAGGTAGTAAGAATGAGAAGGGGGGAAGATAATGAATCTGAAAAGAATAAAGGTGAAAAGTTTAAGCTAGAGGTATCAAGTTGGTTACTTTCCTTACAGAGGAATTAAATAACAAGGATAAGAATAACAGCAAATTTATCATCAAAAACCATGCAAGATCTACATGGAAGATATTACAACATCTTTTTTTAAAATTAGGAGTTATTTTTATAAGGCAATGTCTAAGTAATATTTAAACATATATTTAAACATTATCTCATACTATTAAGTTTATATTAAAGCATAATAGTAACAAATCATGAATATATATAATATAACAAAAATATTGACATAGAGGAGTTAAAGAATATAATCACATCTATTATCAACCTTACCATTGCAACCAATTATACTGTCTGAGATTCAGTAAATTATTCATGGTAAATAGCCAAAATTTTGAAAGGTACAACCACAGATCTGTTTGGGTTTGTTTTGTTTTTTTAACAGCACTCACATGGAGAAAGACAATGTGTGATATTACAAGAAAATATCTTTAGACCTAAGCATTATTTCTTATGTTTAATCTTTCCTGCTTCCTTTTAAGGTTATTTCTTTCCAAGTTAATCATCGTTAAAGTACTGAAAGAAATAAAACAAAAAACCTGTAAAGAATTCTGCATCCAATGAAAATGTCACAAAGATGAAGGCAAAATAAAGGCTCTTCCAGACAAACAAAAGTTAAGCGAACTCATTTGGGGCCGAACTATAAAAATATTAAAGAAAACATGTTGGGCAGAGAAGAAACTGTGTTACTGGACATCTGGATCTGCATAAAGGAATAAGGAGCACCAGAAATAGTAAACATGCGGTGGAACACAAAGAATGGGAGGGGAGCCGGGCGTGGGGGCGCGCGCCTCTAGTCCCAGTACTTGGGAGGTGAGACAGGAGGATCACAGGTTCGAAGTCAGCCTCAGCAACTGAGCAGGGCTCTCAGCAACTTAGCGAGACCCTGTCTCCAAATAAAAAAATTAAAAAACTGGACTGGGGGTGTAGCTTGGAGGTAGAATGATTCTGGGTTCAATCCCCAGCACCACAAAACAAAACAAAACAAGAATGGGAAGGGAGAAACTGAACTCTACTGTTTCAAGGATATTATGCTATACATAAAATGGTATGCTATTAGGAAAAGGTAAACTACAATAAGTTAGACATCCATGTTAGGCTGGGAGTTTAGCTCAGTGGTAGAGCGCTTAGCCTAGCATACATGAAAATGAAAAGGCAAGCCAGAGACTGTAAGAAAAACATGAAAAACAAATATCAGATAAAGGACTTAGATCCTAAATATATAAAGAACTTTTGCTCTCAATAATGAAAAGCAGCTGGGCATGGTGGCACATGCCTGTAATCCCAGTACTTGGGAGGCTGAGACAGGAGGATCTCAAGTTCGAGGACAGCCTAAGCAAGTAGTGAGACTCATCAGCCTAGCAAGACCCTGTTTCAAAATAAAAATAAAATGGGACTGGGGATGTAGTTTGGAGGTAGAATGCCCCTGGGTTCAATCCCCAGTACCACCACCACCACCACCACCACCACCACCACCACAACAACAACAACAACAATAATAATAATAATAATAATAATAATGTAAAGCAAATAAAATGATAAAAACAAATGAAATCCAGGCACAGTGGTGCACACCTGGAGTCCCAGTACTTGGGAGGCAGAGACAAAAGGACCACAGGTTCAACAACACATAGTAACTTAGCAAGACTCTGTTTCAAAATAAAAAATAAAAAGGGCTGGGAATGTAGCTCAGTGTCCCTGGGTTCAATTGCCAGTACCACCAAGAAAAAAAAAATATTTGGACAGACATTGCACGAAAAAGGGCATATGAATTATAAACATGAGCACATAAAGATACTCAACATAATTAGTTATTATAGAAATAAAAATTTTAACTATAACAAGATACCACTGGACACTTACTAGAATAAATAAAGTTAAAAGGACTGACAATTCCAAATGTTGGTGAGTACATAGAGATGATTGGAGTGTTTATATACTGCTGCGAGGACCACTGCTCCAATCACTTCAGAAAAACAGGTTGGAAGTGTCATGAAATTGAAAATACATTTTCAAATAGGACCCAGCAATTCCATTTGTAGGTATGTATCCAAGAAAATGAAGTTATGTGCCCACACAGACTTGTTCAAATATTCATAACAGCTTAATTTAAATAGCCAAAACTGGGAAAGAGTCCAAACATCTATGGACAACAGAAAGTATAAACAAATTGTTATACAACCAGACAACACACTATTAGCAATAAAAAGGAGTGAATTAATGGTGCTTCCAACAATGTGGATGATTCTCAACGACATTAAGCTCAGTGGAAGAAGTCAGGCACAGAACACAAATACATAATCTATAGTGTCAGAAAGCAGTCCAGTGCTGCCTGGAACCCAGGTATGGGAGCTGGGATAGAGTAAGGCTGCAGGTGGTCTAGGGCGCGGCCTGAGGTAACTTTTTTTTTCCCTGTACTAGGGGTACAGGTAACTTTTTTTTTTCTGTACTGGGGATTGAACCCAGGGGCATTCTACCTCTCAGCTACACCCCCAGCCCTATTTTTAATTTTTTAAATTTTGAAACAGGGACTTACTAAGTAGCTGAGGCTGGCCGCAAACCTGCGACCCTCCTGTCTCAGCCTCCTCAGAACTGGGATTACAAGTGTGCACCACCATACAGGTAACTTTTGAGGAGAAGGAAGTGATCCATGATCTTGATCATTGCAGTGGTGTATAAATGTGTCAGAACTCATCTAAAAATCCACTTAAGTGGGTGCATGTGAACTGTACTTCAATAAAGTTGATTGAAAAAAACAAAAACAAGGAGGCATGGGCCAGGCTGGTGGTCCATGTCTGTAATCCCAGTGCTTGGGAGGCTGAGACAAAGAGGATCACGGGTTCGAGGCCAGCCTCAGCAACTTAGACCCTCAGCAACTCAGCAAGACCCTGTTTCAAAATAAAAAATAATAAATAAAAAGGGTTGGGGGGTGTAGCTGGGAAGTAGAATGCTCCTGGGTTCAATCCCCAGTACACACACACACACACACACACACACACACACACACACGCACACGCGCGCACACACACACATGCACGCACGCACAACCTTGGGAGATACTTGGTACAACTGTCCACTGATCTTCAAATTGGACAGACACTATCTGCATCTTTGATAGGGTGCCACCGCCCGGCACCGAGAGGGACCCAAGGCAACTAAGATCTTCAGAGCAGGCGGAGGGAGAGCGGCGGGGCAGGTGGAGGAGGGCTGGCGGGGGCAGGACCCGCACCCTCGCGGGGTCTGGGGTCGGGGCGCCCCGAGGGCTGCTGCGGGTCTGGAGGCCGGAGGCCGCGCAGCATCAGGGACGGAGCAGAGGTGGTGGACTGTGCGTCCCCGAGGCCTCCGCCGGGCGGCCTGACTGGGATGGGGGCGGCGTCCCTGCCCCCGGGGGCCACTGGAGCAGGAGCAGGGGATCCTGCGGGCCGCAGCAGCACGAGTTGCGTGGAGGAGGGGCTGCCCGACCGCTGGCTGGAGACGTGGCCTCCCCGCTCCCGGCCCCCCGCGCCCCACTGCCGGCACCGCCCGCGGCAGAGAGCTCGTCCCCCCAGACGTCGCGCCCCCAGATCTCCTGCAGGCTCCGCGACTCCTCGAGGGGCATGGCCGCACCCTCCCCCATCCCCACCCCGGACCCAGCGGCCCTCTGTTGGTCCTGCTGGACGGGTCCGAGGAAAAGAGTAGAGGGCAGCAGTGGCACCGCCCGCTTCTGAGTGGAGCAGAGGAGGAGGAATCCGGGGAGTAACCGTCCAACCTGAGTGAGGGCCATCGTGGGAAGGGCAGAAGCTGTCCTGGGAGAGCGTCGGCCCAGAGACAAACCTCTCTCCCCAAATCTTACACACGTTCCTCCATCCTACCCACCACATGCTCCCATATGCAGCCTCCCAGAACCCCATCCACCTCCCTCTCTGACATCTTCTAATTAACGTCTACGATTGCAACCAACTGTTTCTATGCAAACTTAATTAAAAGATTTTTTTCTGGAAAGATTATTGATGTGCAATCAGCTTACCAGAAGCTTAATCTTTAACAATCAGCAACTAAAAGCAAACGATTTAGCATGTCCTCCCACTGGCCGGTGACAGGCCACATCCATCCGGTGTTTGCAGGGCCTGGAGGGCAAGAGGAGCCCTCCTGAGGTGGGAGCAGCAGAGCGAACCTCCACCCTCCAGCCTTGAAGACTGTCCCAGGCATCAGTTCCAGGGAGAGAAAAACTCAGCTTTCCAGTCCTCTCAGACTGGGGATTCCTTTGGCTCTGTCTTGGCCAGCTCTTACGGACTGTGTGGGGTGGACTTGGCAGTTGCCCATACTGCTCCTGCTTTTTGGCCCCTAGCTCCAGGAGCTCTGAAGGTCCCAGACAGACTTTGTAAGTCTGAGAGGGCCACTCCTTCCATATCTGCCTCTCCACCGTGTGGAAAACATCAGAGGAGATGCTCCATCATGCGCCCTCTCCAGCTCTGCCCAGGCTCTGGCTGGAGCCACCAAACTTGGTCTGGGAATCCATGTGTGTAAAGAGAAGTTAAAACAGGTGTGTTGGTACATGCCTGTAATACCAGTACTTGGGAGGCTGAGACAAGAGGATCACAGGTTTGCAGCCAGCCTCAGCAACTTTAGTGAGGCCCTCAAAAACTTAAGAAGACCCTATATCAAAATTAAAAAATAGCACTTAGTGACCTTTTTCCGAGTTGTCATTCAGGGGTCCCGCGCGGCCCAAGCAGTTGGTCCTGCAAAGATGTTTTAAACCATTACTAAAAAATTCTGGGTCCCCATGAAGCCCTACTATACCCAGGTTTACCAGGAGATTTGGATGGGAATAGGGTTGATGAGCTTCATCATTTATAAAATCAGGAGTGCTGATAAAAGAAGTAAAGCTTTGAACGATCCTGCTCCTGCTCGCGGTCATCATTAACCAGCTTACTTGAGTACACATTAGAGGAAACTTCAGTCTGTCAGTAAATTTAAACAAGTTGTGTTAGATGGGAACATGGAACATCGCTCTACCTTTATATAAGTACCATTTACTGTGTGGCATGAATAAATGTTCCTGTGAGATGCAAAATAAATAAATAAATAAAAATTAAATTAAATTTAAAAAGCCGGGCATGGTGGCGCATGCTTGTAATCCCAGTACTTTGGGAGGCGGAGACCGGAGGATCCGGATTCGCGGCCAGCCTCAGCTCTCTCGCCCTCTCTCTCTCTCCCTGTCTCTCTCTCTCTCTCTCTCTCTCTCTCTCTCCTTAGTGAGGCCCTCTGCAACTTCGTGAGACCCGGTTTCAAAATAAAATATAAAAAATAGGGCCGGGGCGTAGCGCGGAGGTAGAACGCCCCTGCGTTCAATCCCCGGTACCGCAAAAAAAAAAAATTAAATTAAAAAATAAAATAGGGCTGGGGGTGTAGCTCAGTTGCCCCTGGATTTAATCTCCAGCACCACAAGGAGAGAGAGAGAGAGAGAGAGAGAGAGAGAGAGAGAGAATTTAAAGAGAAACTTGATACTGTGCCAGAGTGAAAGGGAAAACCATAGCTCCCAAAATTCCTAGAAGCCAAAGGACAGAAATTACTTACATCCGGGGAATCCTCTGCCCACCCCAGTGGCCCGTCTCTCCTTGGCTGTGTAACTACTTCTCTTTCTTGGGATTCCTGGGCATCTACTCCTCCAGAATTGCCATTCCATCAAACTCCTCTTCCAGCCTTTCCTCACAGTTGCCTAAAATTTGAATGGTAGCCTCTAAAAAATGTTATTAACCAAAGCACCTGTATGGACTCAGTGTTTGCTTTTGTATGAATACAGCTATAACAAAAGGGACTTCCATGGAGGGGTTATGGGCCCTGGGGAAGGCAGCATGTTGGAATTCTGGCCTTCAGGGTCCTTCCAACAGTACATAGGCACCTGCCTGTGCATGGGGTCGGTGCTGCCCCTCATACCTCTGCAACTATGGGGGAGAAAAAGGCAAGCATGGTCTAGGAATGGAAAGCGAGCCTGGAGCTGGGAAATGTCCTCATCTTCCCCCCTCCCCTCTCTGCACCCCCAGGCTACCACCCCCTTTTGGTTCGAGGGCTTATTATTTCTTGCCTGGATTATTGTCAAAACTTCTGATGTCCCAGTGTGCAGTTTCAGTCCTGACTTGGCCCTCCAGACCTGCCTCTGATGTGGCAATCCACCTCTGCCCTGTGTCCTTACAGGGTTCTCCATTGTCTTCGGGGTAGAACTCAAACTGCACAGCCTCCAGCTTCTTCCAAGCTTACCCTTAGCCAACCTGCAGCCTCTGCAATGGCATTTCTCACCCAGTTGATCCCTAGGTCCCTCTCACCTTTCCTAAGCATTACTGTGACATGTCTGGGCTCTGAGCAGTTGGGCCCCACATGTGACGAAAGTCTATAAGCTTTACAGTTGGGCAGACCTGAGTAAACCCTGGTTCTTCTGCTTGTTGGCTCTGTGAGTTTTGGCACATTAGTTAACCTGAGTCTTAGATTCCTTGTCTGTAAAATGAGGAGAGTAATAGCTACCTTATGGAATTATTCTAAGGATTAAATGAGACAACTCACATAAATAAAGTCTGCCCCCCTTCTCACTTTCCACATGTATTTCCTCATCCTGGACTCCCAGCCATGGTGACAAATGTTGAAGGCCAACAGGCTTTTCTTCCTCTCTGAGCATCTGCATCTGTAAACCAGTGTTAATAACACTTACCTCATAGGTTCTTGTGGGGATGAAATGACTCAAGGTATGTATAATCGGTTTACTGAATTCCAATGATTTGTTAGGGCTCAAGCAGGAAACAATTTTATTCTTTATCACACCTTCTTTAACCCCAGTGTGTGCACTCATTTTTGTGGTTCTAGATGAAATCTCAGGCAGCTTCTGGATACTTTTTCTGGTTGCTTTCAGGTAATAAATGGCCCTGGTCACGCTCATGAATGGGAAGAAAATATTTTTAATTTTTACATTAATATATTGATATATCAGATTATATCATAATACAACATATAACTGTAAATATATTATAGTATTCTATTCATATTAATGTAAGGAAAACTATTTTTTTAACTACTACAGTCCTCATTTCTGGAACTAGTCGTGTGGTCCTAGCTGGTACTTTTAGCTCCATTCTCTACTGTTCAGTCCATATTCTCTTTTCTTTCAACAAAAAATATAGTTACTGAAAGATAGCTATATTACATATTTTACTTATATATCATTAGCCTAGGCAGTTACATTTTCTTCTAAAACTGCAAAGTCCAAAGTTGTGGGACCAGAATGAAAAATTTTCCCTAAGCAGATCACTAGGAGTAACAATGGGAGGAACCATTCCCATTCAAGGCCTTGATTTTCATACTATGAATCCTTGATGGTAGAATACTCCTGTGAATGCCCATCTTTTTGGCTTGGTTGCCAATCATCCTGTTCATGATAGGCAGCTCAAGTCACATGGTGACTTGATGATCCGGAGTCAACCATTTGGTCTCTAGTATGGCCCCCCAAAAGCCAGAAGCTATGGCTCAATAGGAAAGTAGTTATCTAAAGGGAATGTCATGGTTTGATCCAAAATCCTAAAGGTTTGCTGTGTGATTCATCTTTAGAGGATGCCAAAGATTCAGTACCCTGTCTGTGGCTCTAATATAGTGCCAGACACTTGAAGCACTATTGGAACTGACAGTTTGTGTGGTCCCAGGGGCAGATAAGTTTGCACAACAGCATATACCTATTACAGAGAGTTCTCTTGTTCTGGGTCCTACTCAGAACTGGCAGATATTTGTGTTATCTAATCAATTAAAGCAATATACCCAAATGAAGTATATATGTTACTTTCAAAATCCAAAGAGACTCACTAAGCCTGGTACTCCTTTCTTACTAGTAGAGAGCCAGAGGTAGCAACTTGTCTTTCACCTTAGAAGTGATATTTTAAAGTGCCTCAGACCACTGGGCCCCAAGAAATTGTACCAGGTTGGCAAACTCTTACATTTCTATGGTACTTATTTCCCTCCATCTTGTAAAATGGGACTTATTTCCCACCAAAGCATCTAGGGTTCCTGCTACTTTCTATTTACCTGTCAATTTAGCATGATCTCATCCCTGTAGTAAAGTCCTTAAGAAAGAGAATAAAAGTATATTGCTGGCCCTACCAGTTGAGAGTAGCTGTGTCAGCCTGTAATCCCAGTATTTGGGAGGCTAAGACAGGAGGATCACAGGTTCGAGGACGGTCTCAGCAAGTAGTGAGACTCTCATAAATCTAGCAAGACCCTGTTTCCAAATAAGAAATAAAATCGGACTGTGGGTATAGCCTGGAGGTAGACGGCCCGTGGGTTTCACCCCCAGTACCATGAAAAAAAAAAGAGAGAGAGAGAGAGAGAGAGAGAGTAGCTGTGTCTGGTGACTTTTCCTAATAGGTATAAAGAATAGGTATAAGCCAGGTGTGGTGGCACCAACCTGTAATCCCAGTACTTGGGAAGCTGAGGCAGGAGGATCACAGGTTCGAGAACAACCTCAGCAACTTAATGAGGCCCTCTGCAACTTAGTGAGATCCTGTTTTCAAATAAAATAATACAATAGGACTGGGGGTGTAGATCAAAGGTAGAATGCCCCTGGGTTCCATCCTCAACACCACAAAAATAAGATAGAGAATAAATGTAGCTGGGTGTGGTGGCGCACACCTATAATCCTAGTATTTGGGAGGCTAAGACAGGAAGATTTCAGGTTCAAGACCAGCCTCAGCAACTTATCAAGACCCTCAACAACTTAATGAGACCCTGTTTCAAAATAAAGAGGGCTGGGGATGTAACTCAGAGGCAAAGTGCCCCAGAGTTCAAACCTCAGTACCAGAAGGAGGAGAGCCAGGCATGGTGGCGCACTCTTGTAATCCCAGTACTTGGGAGGCTGAGACCAGAGGATCCGGGTTCGCAGCCAGCCTCAGCTACTTAGTGAGGTCCTCCGCAACTTAATGAGACCCTGTTTCACAATAAAGAATAAAAAATAGGGCTGGGGTGTAGCTCAGATATAAAGTGTCCCTGGGTTCAATCCCCAGTTCCGCAAAAAAATAAAATTAAAAAAATAAAGAATAAAAATTAGGGCTGGGGGTATAGCTTGGAGGTAGAATGCCCCTGGGTTCCGTCCCCAGTACCAAAAAAAAAAAAAAAAAAAAAAAAGAAGGAGGCGGAGGAGGAGGAAAGAGAGAGAGGGAGAGAGGGGAGAGGAGGAGGCAGCATTTTCGAGGTCAATAGCTACATACCAGATGTCATAGGATAGCTTTGCTCTGTAGGCTGGAAGTTCAAGCGTACAGAGCCAGCATCTGCTCTGTTTCTGGTGAGGACCTTATAGAAGAAGGGCAAGTGGGTGTGTGCAGAAGAGGTGAAACACGAGAGGCAGCTTCAAACCCATCCCAGGAGAAAGGCATGAATCCTTCTTAACCTAATAACCTCTTAAAACCCCACCTCCCAATACTGCCATACTGGCAAATCAAATTACAACATGAGTTTTTTGGGTTTTTTGTTTGTTTTGTTTTTGGTGCTGGGGATTGAACACAGGAGCATTCTACCTCTGAGCTACACTCCAGCCCTATTTTATTTTTATTTGGAAACAAGGTCTAGCTGAGTTGCCGAGAACCTCACTAAGTTGCTAAGGCTGGCTTCAAACCTGAGATCTTCCTGTCTCAGCCTCCCAAGTACTGGGATTACAGGCATATGCCACCACTCCTATCTACAACATGAGTTTTGAAGGGGACAAAACATATTCAAGCCAAAGCAATAATTTTTGGAGGCACTGGGGGACTAAGGGTCTGGATAGAAAAGTTAGATGATCAGAGAAAGGGGAGAAGCTCACCAAGTACTATGTGCATGTATGTCACTATGAACTACTTAATGATGTGAGATTACAATACACCAATAAAAAGATTTAGATCCTATCTTTAACAAGGCAAGGAACTCTTTAACAGGATTAAAATGTTATCACATGCTTAGCTTTAGGGTTGGTGGAGGCCAGAACTCTACCAAGCTTAGTATACATTCCAAGAATTTATTTAGTAGTCATAATAATGCTAGGTCATATACAGAGGTTGACAGTAAATGGTTATTAAAAGGAACTAAAGATAGCCCAAGATAACTTGGCTCTCAATCTGCAACATTCCATCTCTCCACAATCATGATGTTTTTGTCAGCCAAGAGCAGTCCACAGACTCTTGAATATAGCTAGGGCTTCTTGGAAAACTTCAGTTCACACATTCAATATATGTTGCCTATATAATGAGCTTGACACATGGTAGACATTCACTAATAGACGTATGATATATTACCAATCACCCAACATGTGGATCAATCCAACTTTTGAAAATGGACAACTAGTTTCAAAGGTTGGAATCCTCTTCCTCTATGCTAGACTGAAGGAGAGTTTGTACTCTCATGAATGGTTTGAAAGGCAGTTGCCTAGTCCTTTGTATCACCATTCTACATGTCTATTCCAAAAAAATTAACAGCCATCTGGGTTCAGAAGCTGCTATCCCCATGCCCACCCAGAACCCACACTCAGTGACAAATCACAAGCCCAAGGACCTCAGGAACAGGCGTAGCTGCTCACACTGGTGGAAGAGGCAAAGGAGCCTTCCCCTGTTCTGGAGTCTCCTCTCAGCCACAGCAGTGGAGTAGGAATGTGCAGGTATGTGCTGGGCTGTGTGCAGCCAGCATGCCCTGGTCTGCCCATCTGTCTTGATTAGTCAGTCTCTGTGCTGAACTGGTTTATGTGCATTTTGAACATCATCCTTTCTTGTAGGCATGGAGATAATGAAATGCATGGACATTCAGAAACCCAAGTGGCATATGTGCACACACAATTACATCTTTACACATGGGTGCACAGGCAGCTATTTATCTAAGTTGAAAAACAAAAGTTCAAGCTGGGCGTGGTGACGCACGCTTGTAATCCCAGTACTTTGGGAGGCGGAGACCGGAGGATCCGGGTTCGCGGCCAGCCTCAGCTCTCTCTCTCCCCCCGTCTCTCTCTCTCTCTCTCTCTCTCTCTCTACTTAGTGAGACCCTCCGCAACTTCGTGAGACCAGGTTTCAAAATAAAGTATAAAAAAAATAGGGCCAGGGGTGTAGTGCGGAGGTAGAACGCCCCTGGGTTTAATCCCCGGTACCACAAAAAAAAAAAAAAAAAGTTCATGTAACCTCTGCTTCTACATGGAAAACATGAACTGAAACAATGTGGGGAATGACAACACATGAGGGGACATGTGCTCCAGGTCTTTGCCTTGGCCCCTTCACCTTGATGTCTTAATTTTATTGGTTGTCAGATATCACAATTGGCACTGGAAGTGATTAAAAAGGACAAGGGCACAGGGTCAAACAAAAAAGTACCCAAATGCAGGAATACAATGCAGTCATCATTTGCCAGGGTGCAAGGGTGCGAAAGCTTCAATAAAAACACTACGGCAGTGATTCACAAAAACTTTCCATAAATGGTAATTATTTAGGCTTTGTTTGCCATATGGTCTCTTCACAAAGACTCAACTCTGCTGTTGTAGCACAAAAACAGCCATAGGCAATAATAAGAAGCACAGTTATGTTTTAATAAAACTTTATTTACAAGAAAAGGTGGCCCACAGAATTTAGTTTGCAGATGCCTGTAGCAGGGTGTTAAGAACCCAGAAGCCATCAAGGCTGGCTTCGCAGGTCTGCCAGGTGTTGACCTGGCTCCATTCTGCCTGCTCCATTATTTTTGATGTGGCGTCTGTTTTGCTCTATCTTGCTCTGTGCTCTGGCGTTTTGGTGTTCTGAACAAGCGGCATCAGTTCCTCCTTTTTTGCCACTTCTGTGTATAGCTCTCAGAATGATTCTCATTCTTCCTCCTTTTGTCCCGTTGTACTCACAGGGTCTGGTAAGACTCGCATATTCATCTTAGCTAAAATCCTGGCTTCTTTCTAGGCTACTCATCTGTTCTGGGGTAAGATGTGATGTGCAGGAGTGGAAAGAACACTTGTCTGAGTGGGTCACTGGGAAGGACATGCCACCAGCCTGCTATGTGACTTTGGGCAAATTACCTCCCCTCTCTGAGAAACCCTTTCCACATCTATCAAGTGAGGGAGGTGGGTAACTGGCCTCTAAACTCATTTCTAACTGTAAACTTGGGATTTTAGGAAGCTGCAGCCTCAACTCTGCAACTATCTGGGGCCATTAATTAGGATGTCACTCACAGACCTTAATGGAACTGCCAGGAGGCCAACAGATATCAGCCACGTGATCTGTACTTAGCACCCTTCCTAAGGCCTTCGCAGCTGAGGGGAGTGAGGGGAACAGTGAGCTTCAGAGAATCTGAGATCCCAACACACTAAGGGGAGAAGAGGCAGGAAGATAACTCCAGGAACCCTGTGCTGCTGGGAAACTGATTTACATTTCTAGGCTGTCCTTGTAATAGCTGCAAAAATGCACCCAAATACTGGCTTAGTTGGAAACAAGACCCTAGGGAGCTCCTGGCGGGAGGTGGGACACTTTTCCTTCTCCATGAGACTCCCTTATGTGGGGCTCTTCTGATGGTATAAAGGATTGCTCCCGAAGCCCACCAAACAAATATATGAATAGGTTAGGAGGAATTGAAGCCTTGAGAAGCTAAAAAAAAAATGAGTTAGCAAATTCCAGCATGTGTCGCTGGAAAGAGGTCTTCTCTGCAAGCAGGGATGAGGTGGTCAGG
This sequence comes from Glis glis, assembly GCA_004027185.1. Taxonomy (NCBI): domain Eukaryota; kingdom Metazoa; phylum Chordata; class Mammalia; order Rodentia; family Gliridae; genus Glis; species Glis glis. The sequence continues at coordinate 35,497 of PVJS01008431.1, forward strand.
GAAGCAGGAGAACCAGGAGGTTGCTGAGGCAGGGGCTGGCGGTGGATGGCAACTCAGGGGAGTTTGCTTAGCATGGTTCCCACGCTGCAGCTCACTCCCCAGCTCATAGCCCAGCGGCTTGTGGATGACATGAACAGGAGCTGGGGCCCTCGCCCTCCCTCCTGGACAGTCTCGAGGGTGGAAAGAGAATGGAGAAGCCCACACCCTGGCCTCTAGGAGAGAGCGGGCTTTTATTATCTGACTCTGCTAAAGCTGTCTTACTTATAGTCTAAATAATTCACTCACCCATCTCTCAAGGAGCATTAGGAGAAAAACAAAACCTGCCCCAGCCCAGGCGCTCAGGTTTCCACCACACAGAGGGCAGGCCAGGAGGCTGGGAGGCTGCCCTGAGCTGCAGAGGTGGCTGGCCTTCAGAGGTTCACTGGGGTTGGAGACCTTCTGGAAAAAGCCCAGTCTGTTTTTGTACAGCCCTTGAGCTGAGAATGATTTTTGCATTTTCGAAAGGTTTTAAAAACCAAATGAAACAAAATGAACAACAAAAACAAAGAATATGCCACAGAGACTTATGTGGTCTGCAAACCCTAAAATATTTACTGCCGGGTCCTTTCCAGAAACTTCTTAATCCATCCTCCAGTCTCCATTCCCCAGCCTGGAAGGAGGCAATGGCAGCCACTGACCTAGCTCTTTGACTACCGTACCAAGCAACCCCACACTCCACAGAGACTAGAGTGGTCAGAGTTCTGATATTTACATACCAGTGAGAAGCTGGAGTCATTGTGTACCCCATTAACAAAAATACACTGTGGGGGTGGAATAGGGGGCCATCAGTCTTGGTTCTACTGTATGAGGAGGTAGGCAGAGAGGGAGGAACTAAGGCTCACCCCAGACCATCATCTGATTTGCCTTCTTGGGGATCATAATTTAGCATCGTCCAGGTTGCTCTCTGATGACACCCCACCCCCAAAAGCCCTGGCATCCCCGCAGTTGCCAAGGCTGTACCCTCAGGCCATCTAGGGTGCCAGCCTGACTGTGCTCTCAAACCTGCACAGAGGCTCCAGCCGGCCACCCCAGCAGAGGCCTTTGAAGGAACAGGGCCCTGACCACCCCACCCAGAGTCTGTCCTGGAACTAGAGCCTCTGAGAGAGTTACAACCTAAAGACCCCAGAAGAGAAGGGTCAGAGCAGGCAATGGGGATGTCTGCTCAGGGTGCCCAGCTATGATTGAGTTGAACGACCTCTGGGCTGTCTTGGGGCATGCTTGGAATTTGGGGGGCTAAGGGCAGAGTGAAGACCAAGGGTTTCCCTATCCTGGTGTGTGGGGATTCTAGGTTATTTCAGATAGGAGAATAGTGACCTTGGCCAAAGTCCCTGCTCTATCATCTCCTGAGAAAAACATTGCTGCAGACCAGCTAGTTCCTTACAGGGTCCAGTACTTGAAATAAAATTAACATGGAAAGCCCAGGTTAGAATCCCAACATCCATGCTAGCGGGAGGCTGCAGTCCTAGAGATTCGAGAGCCAGGCTATGAGATCTTGTGCAAATCACTTCATCACCCCAGGACTCAATTTCCTTGGGTGTTTGTTTGTGTTTTTGCAGTGCTGGGGGTTTAGCTCAGGGCTTTGCACATGCTAGGTAAGTGCTCTAGCATTGAGCTACATCTCTAGCCCCCCCATCCCTTTTTTGAGACAGGGTCTCCCTAAGTTGCCCAGGATAGTCTCAAACTTGTGATCCTCTTGATTCAGCTTCCCTAGTAGCTGGGCTTACAGGTGTGTTCCACCACGCCCAGCTTCCTCTTTTTTTCCCCTTGTGTGTGTGCGCATGTGTGTGTGCGTGCATGCATGTGTGTGTGTTGGGAGGAGGAGGTTTACTGGGGTTTGAATCCAGGGGAATTCTACCTCCAAGCTACACCCCTGACCATTTTTGTTTGTTTCAAAACAAACAAATCTCACTAGGTCGCTGAAGCTGGTTTCAAACCTGTGATCCTCCTGTCTCAGTCTCTCAAGTACTGGGATTACAGGTGTACACCACAATGCCTGGCATTTCCTCTTCTTTTAAAACAACTGAACAAATGAAAACCTAAGGTGCTTGGATGGGGGTGATTTAAAGGATGTGTCCATCCCACACCCAATGAGCAGCCCAAACCATGCCATGTCCCTGCAGATGCTTTGCTGGAAAGTTCTTTGGTTCTTTGCTTTCCTTCCCTAAATCAATCCAATCCCATCCCAATGAGACCTCTGGCCTGGCTTATAAGAGTGTTTTCCTTCAACATGTTAGCAGTGTGCTGGGGATTCAGGACTAATGTGAAGGATGAGATGGGCAGGTGCTGAATGTGACGAATGTGACCTTTTGTTTTTGTGCCCAGTGGCCAGAGAGCGGCTGAAGAGCTATAGGAGTCTCATCCCTGAGCTCCACCATGCCCACAGCAGGTGGCTCAGAAGCCATGGTACCATGCTCTTTATCTAAATTGTCTGTTGTTGATTCCTCAATTTGATTGGACATTCCTTGAATTGTGCCTTGGCATTCTTTGTCTCCAGGAGAACACAGCCCTCTGGGTATATGGTAGGATATCCATCCACATCTGCTGGGCAGCTTAACTGAAATGCCCCTGAAAAGACTGATGCTGCATTCCTCATGGGACACATGTCCACGTAAGTGAACCCCATGTTTGCTGACCAATGACTGGATGCCATTCTTCAGTCCAAGGCTCAGTCAAGCCTCTCTTGTCCAAGCAGTGACCCCAAGAGAGCTATCGTGTGACCTGGAGAGCAAGGGACAGAGGAAGGTTAGAGAAGGTATATGGATCCATTCTAGCCAGAGAATCCCCAGGATATACAGGTCACTTAGAGGCCACTGCTGTTGGTCCCCTCCTCTTAAAGCAGTCCAGGCCGGGAAAGTGGCCTGGTGGCCCATACAAACATAAACCAGGCAAGCCTCACCAATGTTTGCTAACAAATTATAAGCACAGTGATCAGCCTTATAGGCTGCAGCCTCAAACCTATAACAAGGTAACAAATGTCACAACTTCCGTGGTGGGCCTCACTCTTTTTTAGTGGTAAATATCCCTTCCTTGCCTACAGATAAGATGCTCTACTTTATACCCAGCCAATGTTTTTCCTGCTGTATCTCTTTTTGTTCTCTGCTCTATGACAATCATTGCTTTCTTCTGAATCCTGGAGCCAGCCTTCCCCTCTCTCTGTATTTTGTTTTTTTTTTTAATTTGTTTGCCTATTTGCTGTACATGGTGGTGAGGAGGGAGAGCAGAAGCAGTGCCTTGGCTTGCCCTGCAGTGTCACTCATGTGCACAAATGCTGATGACAGAGCGATGTGACAAATTAACCATGACACACGTGGAATTGCTGACGACTTTGAGAAAATTTTAATTACCCCTTGTTTCATGGGGCAGCAGCAAACCATGAAAATAATAATCCTCTTGGGTGCTGCCACAGCAGACAGAGCAATCTGACTAGAGGAAGGTAGGTATGAACTATAGGAGTTAATAATCATTGGAGTGGAGTGGAGTGGAGTGGGATGGTGGGGGGGATTGTGGCAAAGGTATAGGCAGAGTGATTACTGTACCAGGAATTCGAGTACCTAATTATACCTAATTCAGGTGCCTGAATTATCTAGATAATTTTCCCCATTCTCCATTTTGTTGTTGTTCAGGATTTTTTTTTTTTTTTGGTAGTACTAGGGATTATTACCCAGGACCTTGCATATGCTTAGGCAAGTGCTCTACTACTGAGCTACATCCCCAGCCCTTTTTATTTTATTGTGAGACAGAGTCTTGCTAAGTTGCCTGAGCTGACTTCAAATTTGCAATCTTTCTGCCTCAGTCTCCCAAGTCTCTGAGATCACAGGTATGTCACCATGCCTGGCTCTCACGTGTGCGCGTGTGTGTGTATGTGCCTGTGTGCGTGTGTGTGTGTGTGTGTGTTACTGGGGATTGAACCCAGGGGCATTTTACCTCTGAGCTACACCCCAAGCCCTATTTTATTTATTTTGAAACATTGTTTCACTAAGTTGTGAAGGGCCTCACTAAATTGCTAAGGTGGGCTGTGAACCTGAAATCCTCCTGTCTCAGCCTCCCAAGTACTGGGATTACAGGCATGCGCCACCACACCCAGCTTCATTTTGTTTTTATAGACATGACATTTTCTGGAGGCAAACACACTCTAGTCAAAGAAGAGGAACATCAAGAATTTTCCAAGAAAGTCACATTGGATTTCAGATCCAGAGCCCCAACTCCAGTCCTGAGTCAGCACATAGCTGGGAGGCCTGTCTGGGGATGCATTCTCATGGATCACAGATCCCATCTTGGGACACTGACATCCTGGACCCCCAGGGCTCCTGTGCTCCTTTTGCTGACCCAGGTGAAGAGGGAAGAGGCGTAGAATGAAGCGTCTACCGGGATACCTTGGTGGTTTTCACTTTGTGTCCACTGCTGCAGCTCCATCCTGACAGGTCTGGAAGCACCTTACACTCCTCCCCTGGCAGGCAGGGCTCCATCTGACACCACCACTTCTGCAGGACAATGGCGGCTGTGGGGACAGGAGGCAGGAGAGCAGCTCTAAGCTCTCTCCTAGCACAGAGGGCAGCCAAGAGGGGTCTGCAAATGAGGTGCACACTTCCACACACCCCTGGCTTTGAGATCCACATTTCTCTTGTCTTCCCCTACTCTGAGCTGCCCAGGCTGTGCTCAGGCTGAGGCCCGGGATGTACCCTTATCAACTTTGATCCCATGGACCCCTGCATCTCACCAAAGATATTGAGGGAGGACGGAGACAGGCTAAGTGGCCTCTGAGTTGTCATCAGCACGTAGGCACAATCCTTAGCCCTTGGTGTGTGTGAGCAAGTGTGTGAGCCATGTGCAAGGGTCCACAGACCTGGAGTGCACAAGCTGGCCTGTGTGTGAGCACAGGGGCATGGTTATGCACATGCCACATTAGCATGAGAACAGGAGTATGAGCAGGGAGGTGGGAGTCTGGAGGACTAAGTCTGATGCTGGCACAAAACAAGAGCCTTCCTTATCTATGACACAGGATGGTCACATCCGCCCTCCTGGCCCCCAGAGGGTGCCCCATCATTTGAGACTCTGATCATGAGAGCCCTGAGATGGGTATGAAATTGGAGCCCCAGCAGATGGCTTGGCCCAAACAGACCTCCTTATCTCTCTGCTCGGGGCCTCCCCTCCCCGGCCTTGGCCTCTCACTCACCGTCCACACAGGAGGGCTTTGCCCGTGTAGTACCGGCCACCTGGCCAGAAAGGCAGGAGCATTTGACCGTCTGGGAGCGCTCCTCGATGCGGTTCCGGTTGCAGCAGCGATGAGCAGCAATCACCTCACAGGTGCCCTGCTTTATCAAGACTGATGGGGCCAGCCACACAAGATCAGGCACCCAGCCCAAGTGCCCAACCCTGCTCCCCTCCCACCCACCCTGAGGGTCCTCCAGCCCCTCCTCCCTACTTGGGGGAAGGGTAGTCAAGAAATTTCCAGGGCAGGATATGTAGGCCAATGGTATAGTACTTGCCTAGCAAGCCACCACAAGCCCTGGGTTCCATCCCCAGAACCCCCTCCCCCTACCAAATCTAATGACAAGGGAGGAGGAAGCCAATGAAGACTTCCTGTTCCTCCCCAGTGAGGCCACACTCATCACCCTATGTCCCAGCATGACCCACAGGCAGAAGAAGCTGGAGTCCCACACCAGCCCCCACCTCCCCGCTTTCTCAGGGTGAGGGCAAGGGCCCTGGGGCTTACAATGCGTGGGGAGGATCATCCGCTTACACAGGCTTTAGCCATCCCAGAAGGAAAACCCCAGAATTAGGCCAGGAGGCTAGACTTAAGCCCCCGTGCAAGGGCCTCTCTCCACACAGAACGCCTTCTGGCCTGGAAGGGACGGAGAGCAATGGGTCTGCCCAGGCCTTCTCGGACTGGAATAGAAGAAGGGGGCGGTTTCCTGGGTGATGATCAGAGGAGACAGAACCCTGCAATCTGTGGGGTTTACTCTGTCTTGGTGATCTGTCTGCTATGTGGAATGGGGTGGGGACTTGTCCAGCACTCCAGGTGTCCTGGGAAACCCCTTCCCCAGTCCCGGCCACCTCCCCAAACCTGTGGCAGTAGGAGGCTGCAAGGAAGCCGAGGCCAGGCGGGTCCACAGCCAGGCCAGGCACAGTGCCAGCAGCCAGCAGCCCGGGCTCCAGTTCCGCACGACCCTCTCACTCATCCTGTGGAGAGAAGTGCACACCCTGCGGGCTCCAGGCAGGAGCTCCCCAGGCAGCCAGCCCGAGCCACTCCTCTGCGCCATGCCCTCCAGGAGACACTGGGAGGGTAGATGCACACTGCCTCCCCAGGCAGCTTGAAGCCCAGCACAAAGTCACTGTAGGAAGTGATCAGTGCTACAGGAGGACCCTGAGCAGGAAGGGAGAGCAGGTGGAGGAGGTGACATTTAAGAAGGGTCTTGGAGAATGAACTAGTGCGCTGTGACATGGAAGGGACAATAATGCTGACTCCCACTTTTTGAGCTCTTGACCCAAGCATTTCACATGCATGCTCTTGCTTTCATGACTATTCTGTGAGGGAGGATTGTTATCACCTATTTTACAGATGGGCAAATCTAAGCTCAAAAAGTCTGGACACAGCCGGGCATGGTGGCACATGCTTGTAATCCCAGAACTTGGAAGGCTGAGGCAGAAGGATTGCAGGTTCGCGGCCAGCCTCAGCTACTTAGTGAGGCCCTCAGCGACTTAGTGAGACCCTGTTTCAAAATAAAGAGTAAAAAATAGGGCTGGGGGTGTAGCTCGGAGGTAGAATGCCCCTGGGTTCAGTCCCCAGTACTGCAAAAAAAAAAAAAGTCTGGACACAACCCAAACAACCATTAATAAAGGACTGGCTAAACACATTGAAGACAATCTGTACAGATGCAGTCCCTGGAGCTAGCTGTGGAAACACAATGAACTCCAGACAGAGAAACCACAGTGGAGGAAAGGAGGGGTTCTAGGGGAGGGAGGTGGGAAGGATACATGAGGCAGGAAACACTTCAATTGACTCTATGTACATATACGAAATCATCAATGCCAATCTCAATATCATGTATGAGGAAGAGGAGGGAGCGGGGTGGGATGGGGAAGCTCACCAACTGCTGTGTGCATACATGTCCATTTCACTCTGAACTTCATTATGATATATGATTACAATGCACTAATAAAAGTATATTTTAAAAATGGAAACATGCTTTATATAATGGTCCATACAATGATCTCCAATGATAATCCACTGGTAAGGGAAAAAAGTAGGATGATGTGGATAAAATGAATAAAAGGGAGAGATTATCTATGTTGCTTGAATGTGCATAAACTAGTTCTGGAAAGTGTACATAAAACAAATAATATCATTTATCATTAAGAAGGGTAACTGGGCCAGGCACAGTGGCACACACCTGTAATCTCAGCACTTGGAAGGCTGAGTCAGGAAGACCACAAATTAGAAGCCAGCCTTAGCAATTTAGGGAAACCGTGTTTCAAAATAAAAGGGAAGGAAGGAAGGAAGGAAGGAAGGAAGGAAGGAAGGAAGGGGAAAAAGGAGGAGGAGGAGGGAAATTGGGCCGGGTGCAGTGGTGCATGCCTATAATCCCAGTACTTGGGAGGCCAAGGCAGGAGAATCTCATTTGAAGCCAGCCTGGGCAACTTAGTGAGACCCTGTTTCAAAATAAAAAATGAAAAGGGCTGGGGAGCCAGCGTGGTAGTGCACGTCTGTATTCCCAGGACTTGGGAGACTGAGACAGGAGGATCACAGGTTCACGGCCAGCCTCAACAACTTAGCGAGACTCAGCAACCTAGTGAGACCCTGCTTCAAAAACAAAAAATAAAAAGGACTGGGGGTATAGCTCGGCGGTAGAATGCCCCGGGGTTCAATCCTCAGTACCACAGAAAAGGTGGGGCTGGGGCTATAACTCAGTGGTAGAGAGCCCCTGAGTTCAAGTCCCAGGATGGCAAATAAATAAATAAAATACAAATGCTGCTTGACTGGGAAATGGAGGTAGAAGGGAGACTTATTTTTTTCCCCAACTTCTTTTTTACTTTTTGAGTTTCAAACCTTGGGAAAAAGAAACCATTTAATTTAAACAAAATTTAAATTTAAAGAGGAAGAAATGATATGGAGGCTAACGGAAGTCAGAAGACTTGTCCAAGGCCAGGTAGCATTTGGGTGGCAAGGGCGAGAGCCCAGCAGCCTGCCCTGTGCCCGGCGCCCCCCGCCCTTGCTTCTGCTCTTTTTCCTTTTCCTTCTCCTCCTCATTCCTTGATGGTTCAGGCTTCTAACTCTAGCCAAGAAGGTGGGCTAGAAACAGAATCCCAGGGGGAAGAGGGCACAAAACAGCTGGGGAGAGCAGTCCCAGAAGGCACAGGGCCTCCAGCTCAGGGTCATGGCCTCTGCTGCTCTGCCAGGCCCTTGGGGCGTTGCTGAGCGCCCACAAGTGCCACATGCCAGGCCCCTGCTGCTCCCCTGGGCAGGATGCTCATCTCTGTCCACCCCTCCCCCACCTCCCATCTTCAGCTGTCTCCTCACCTTTTGGAGGATCTTTCAGCTTTGGTCTGTTCATGTGCCGGCCTCAGACTCACTCTACCTGTAGGAAAGATTTGGGGGGATGTGAGAGACTGGGGTGAAGAGAAGCTTGAGAGGGGGAAGGGGGTGGGCTGGGCACTGAGGTAGGGCCTGTTCTGAAGCTGTTCCAGGGAGGGGCAGAGTCTCTCCCTACGCCCTGGGAGGGGGCAGAGGCCCTGGCAGAGACTGAGAACATGGAAGATGGTGAGACCAGGACCGGTGGCTGGGGAGTTTCTCTGTCCCTGGAGTGAAGCAGAGGTAGGAGGGGTCTTAAGAATCAATGCTATCATCTCTCTGGTCTTGGGACAGAGCTGAGGGTCAGGGGTTCCTCAGCAGAATCTGCCAGGTTCCTGCTGGGAGAGACCCCAGGGGGAGATTCCTGAGGCCCTGAATCCTCTTTGCCTCCACCTCTAACCCCCCACGGCACTTGCTTGCTGGACTCACATGGGACTGGTTCAATTCTGCCACTGTCACCCACACTTCCACTCCACAGGGATAGGATGGGGGTACACCAAGTCTCTGAGCCTCAGAGGCCCTCAACAGCTTCTCCATTCTTCCTAGGGCCTTCTCTTCCCTCAGCCTCCAAAGGGAGGTGGAACTGAAACTTATAGGATGGTGAGGCCCTGGGGCAGGACAGAGAAACTTGCGTCTAGCACGGGCAGTGAGAGGGCCTAGACGGAGAAGTGAGGGTGGACGGATTGGGGACGGGTAAACCCCATAAGCAGACAGTCTCTGCCCATCTAGGTGTACCTCTTTTCTGAGCAGGCTTCTCCTCTCCCAGCAAACCCCCATCAGTAAAGCTCACTTTTTTTTTTTTCTGTATTGGAGGTTGAACCCAGAAGGGCGTTCTACCTCTGAGCTACACCTCCAGCCCTATTTTATTTTTTATTTCAAAACAGAGTCTAAGTTGCTAAGGGCCTCGCTAAGTTGCTGAGGCTGGCCTTGATCCTGTGATCCTCCTGTCTCTGTCTCCCAAGTACTGGGAGTACAGGCATGCGCCACCATGCCCAGCGGTAAGCCTCACTTTGACTCTTACAAAAGTAGCTCTGTCTTCTCCCAGGTGATCCTGTCTCTCCCAGCTGCCACACCCACCAAGCTCACTCACCCCTCTCTCCTTTGAACCCCAAAGCCCAAAAAGACATGGGGGAGGTGATTTGAACCCACAATCTCTGGCATTCTATTCCCTCCCTCAGAGGAAGAAGGAGGAAGAGGCTTCTGGGATTTGTTCTTGACTTCCACACACTGCCTCAGTTTCCCAGCCTGTTGTCCCCAATCTCCAATCCAGGCTATGGCAAGGCTGAGTGAGCCGACTGCGTACCAGCAAGGGGTTCGGGATGTAAACCACAAAAACCTTCAGTCTTCTCCCACTTGTTCTCCCCCCTTCCAGCACCCAGTCCTCCAGATTCTGAGCCTGGGCACCTGGCACCTACCTGCCCAAGCGATGCCCACTGGTCCAACCTGCTGGCCTGAGGTCCTCCCTGCCTCTGAGCCTAGGACTGAGACTCAGAAAGGCAGGCTCCTGGCGGGCGTGGCCAGCGTGGATGCTTCTAGTCCGGAGCTCTGCCCCAGTTGCTGTGCTCAGTCACCAAGTTGCTGCGCTCCCGGGACGGCGGGGCTCTGGCCGAGCACTGAGGGAGGGGCTCGGGGCACCAGGGCACTGTCCGCTCGGTCCCGCCAGCGCAACCGGGCTCAGACCGGTCCCCTGCAAGCCCTCCGCGGGCAGGTGGAGGAGCGCGCCGCCGCCTCGGCGCCCGGGCCCGCCCCAGCTCCTCCAGCTCGGGTGAGCACCACCTCCTCCTTCGGGACAGAACAGGGCGCTCGCAGGGCTGGCAGCACAGCCAGTAGGCAGCGGCCCCTGGTGGCGCGAGGCAAGAGGAGGGAAGAGAGCACCTTAAGCCCCCGCAGGTTCGGTCTGGATGGACAGACGTGGGTGCAGGCTGGGACAACCCCGAGGAGGACCTTCAAAACCCTGCAGGTCAGTGGGGCATGGTGGCGCGCGCCTATATCACCAGTACATGGGAGGCTGAGACAGGAGGATCGCAGGTTCAAGGCCAGCCTCAGCAACTTAGCGAGACCCTGTTTGAAAATAAAAAAAGCCGAGGATATAGCTCACAGGTAGAATGCCCGGTACCAAACACAAACAAACAAACAAACCCTGCAGATCTCCTGGCCCCTATTCCCCCTGCTCAGGGAAAGGAGGTGGTGCGGGAGGGGGTGGGGAATAAATGGGGCTGGGAGTGAGGAGTCATTGCCCAGACCGGAAGGGTTTTTGCGTTTTAAAGATTCTAGAACTGCATTATCCAATTCGATAGCCACTAACTGCACAGTATTTACATTTAAGTGTGAACTCATTAAATAAAACAAAATTCAGTTCATTTTATTGGACAGAGCAGATATAGATACAACGTTCCCATGGTTGCACAAAGTTCTCTCCACAGTGCTCTGCTAGATTGATATTCAGGAAGAATAGTAAATCTTCCTACCCCAGGAATGGTGCCCTCAGCACCAGGCAGGGGGAAGCAGGAGGCTGGTGAGTGGTCCCTGTGGATCATGGGTATGAATCCCAACTTGGAAACCACACTGAGACCGTTTCTTCATCATAAAAATTATAATTTCAATTGTATAATTCTTTTTTTGTGGTACTGGGGATTGAATCCAGAGTTCTACCTCCAAGCTACACCCCCAGCCCTATTTTTTTTCTTTATTTTGAAACTGGGTCTCACTAAGTTGCAGAGGGCCTCACTAAGTAGCTGAGGCTGGCCGCAAACCTGCGATCCTCCTGTCTCAGCCTCCCAAGTACTGGGATTACAAGCATGCGCCACCACGCCCGGCACTTGTATAATTCTTTATACAGTTATATTTTGGGTGTGAAAGTATTAAACAAATGAGGGGCAGAGGTGTCCTGTGAATTTGTCTCTTTGCAGGAGGGACACACCTCTTGGTGTAAAGGGTCACTGAGGCTTGAGTAATGTGGAGAGGAGAGGCAAGGGGAATGAAATGGCAAGGCAACTGCCCCAGAGACTCTGAGTAATAAAAATAATCAGTTCTGGGCCAAGAGTCTCCTCATGGGGCCTGGGATAAAGGGGCTTGGCTTGAGGCTGTCCACTCCCCCTCCCTGGCTCTGGCCTGGTGCTCTCCGGTCTGGGATAGCCACTGACCAGAGTTTTGTGATCTCTCACCTGAGAAAAGCATCCCATAGGTCCGCTTCTTCCTACCTTGTGAGGGCCTTCCCTCTGCCACCTGGGGGATGGGTAGAGGTGATGACCTCCTCTCCGGGGCTGGGGCAGTCTGAAGATGAGTCTTGATGATGCCAGGAATAGGCAAGTGGCTCAGGAAGATGATAGCCCTAGGGTTTGGGTATGGTGGGGGTAGGGGGCTGTTCTGGAGCCCAAGGAAGCTGTGCCGGAGCCAGGGGCCATCCCGGTCCTGGTTCTGTGACCCACTTTTGAAGCCACATCATGGATGCTGTGAAGAGCATGGAATAGGGAGCCAGGCGACACTGAGAAGTGGCAAGTAAACTGTCCCAGAAACACTGAATAATAAAAATAGCTAGGAGTCACATTTATTTCTTCAGTCTTTGGCTTGCCACTGGTGTTATGCTTTTTTTTTTTTTTTTTTTTTTGCATTACTGGGGATTGAACCCTGGGGGGTTCTACATCTGAGCTACACCCCCAGCCCTAGTTTATCTTTTTATTTATTTATTTATTTATTTATTTATTTATTTTGCGGTACCAGGGATTGAACCCAGGGGCGTTCTACCTCCGCGCTACACCCCCGGCCCTATTTTTTTATACTTTATTTTGAAACCATGTCTCATGAAGTTGCGGAGGGCCTCACTAAGTAGAGAGAGAGAGCGAGTGCTGAGGCTGGCCGCGAACCCGGATCCTCCGGTCTCCACCTCCCAAAGTACTGGGATTACAAGTGTGCACCACCATGCCCGGCTTTTTTTATTTTGAAACAGGGTCTCACTAAGTTGTGGAGTGCCTCACTAAGTAGCTGAGGCTGGCCGTGAACCTGCAATCCTCCATCTCAGCCTCCCAAGTACTGGAATTACAAGTGTGCACCATAATGCCCAGCTGTGTTGTGCCATTTATCAGAGAGCTGGCTCCAGTGTTTCTCCAACAGGAGGGAAACACCCAAGCAGCTGTTTGTTCTTGTCCTCATCTGCCTTTGCTGCTCTGTATGTCTCTGGGTCTGATTTTCCCCTCTTGTGCCTCTGTCTTCTCTGGCTCATTCTGCCTAATGCTCAGGCTTGTTTACACCAACTCTACATACCTGAGTGACCATTTGGAAGCTGCCAGGAAAGCCACCCCTTCTGGGAGGCAGTATAGCCTGAGGAGCACAGAGGGGAATGGTCCCAGTGGACAGAGCCCAGAGGTGGAGCCCGACCATTAACTGGATTGCCAGTAGTCCCTGATGGCTATCTCCATTTGCCCTAACCTCATTTGAACTGTGTGTTGGGGGGGGGGGTCCTTCTGGAGGCCTAGTGATTAACTCCCCGAACCTTGTTAGGGACAGAGCTCTTCCCGCGTCAGGTCAGTGACCCCTCCCCGAAAGGGGAGAAGGCAGGAAGAACAGGCAGCCCACCAGGTCCCGGGTGCAGTCCTAGTCTTCCAGCAAGTGGGATTTTCTTCCGCATATCCAAGAGCTCGGTCTGGTTTCTGTCTCCCCCTGGCGGCAGCCGGAGAACTCACTCAGCATCCCGGGACTGCTCTCGGCTTCTGCTGAGGTAGTGGAGGAAGCCCACGCCTCTATTTGCCATCATCTTCTTCCTAACCCTTCCTTCCGGATCCAGAAAAACCAGCTTGGTTCTTAAGTCTGAGAGACCCTATTTCAAAATATAATAATAATAATAGAGCTGGACGCCAGGCATGGTGGCGCACGCCTGTAATCCTAGTACTTGGGAGGCTGAGACAGGAGTCTCAACAGGTAGTGAGACTGTCATCAACCTAGCGAGACCCTGTTTCAAAAATAAAAATAAAATAGGGCTGGGGGTGTAGCTCGGAGGTGGAATGTCCTGTGTCAATCCCCAGTACCACAATAAATAAATAAATAAATAAATAAATAAATAAATCATCAATCCCACCTTGAAGGGTTGGTGTGCAATTTAAGTGATCTAAGGTATTATCCTTACTAACTGGTCAGGGGAGGTCTAAATGTTGGGAGAGGGGGAAGTTCTGAGAAAGTGGGGGATGAGTGGCAACCGCTCTCTCGGATGGGGGTCCCGCAATTTCCCCTGGCTCCCTGATGCAGCATGGTCAGCTGCGCCCTGCGTGGTTACCACCGCCCCACAGTCCCAGCTCTCCTTTCCCGCTCTCACCGCGGCAGCCCCAGCCCGAGGTGTTGTCACCGGGTGCCTCACACCCAGCGGCCCCCAAGCGGCTGCTTCACTCGGCCATCCTCTCCTCGGCCCTCCCGGCAGCCTGGCCACCCCGAACCCAGAGCGAGGAGACTGCCTCCCCGCCCACGTCACAATGGTGAAGTTCTAGCTGATGTCTAACCTCCAGCACGACTGAAATACAGCCCCCTTTCCACAACGGACCCTTCTTCCCCTGAGAAACTGGGGCGGGACGAAGCCAGAATGCGGAGGGGAAGAGGCCGGGGCGGGTGGGGCAGAGGCAGGCCAAGTTTTGCCCCGGACCCGCCCCGCGCGCCTGGAGCCGCCTGCCGGGCAGGGCCGACAGGAGCGAGCACCGCCCACCCCCAGCCCTAGGGGCGGGGCCGGGCTGGGGGCGGGGCCACGGCCGAGGGCGGGGCGGGGAAGCAGCATGCTAAACCGGGTGCGCTCGGCGGTGGCGCACCTGGTGAGCTCCGGGGGCGCTCCGCCGCCGCGCCCCAAATCCCCCGACCTGCCCAACGCGGCCTCGGCACCGCCCGCCACCGCTGCAGAAGCGCCCAAGAGCCCTCCCGCGAGGCCTGGGAGCGGGAGCGGGGCGTCCGCGAAGACCGTAGAGGCTCGAGCGAGCTTCTCCAGACCGACCTTTCTGCAGCTGAGCCCCGGGGGGCTGCGCCGCGCCGACGACCACGCGGGACGGGCTGTGCAAAGCCCCCCGGACAGGGGCCGCCGCTTGCCCTGGAGCACGGGCTACGCCGAGTGAGCGTCCCCCCCGGTCACCCAAACCAGGATGGGACTCCCACCCCTCCCCAGCTCGGCATCCCTGCCGCTGGGATGAGTCCCCGCGTCGCGCTCGGAGCCAGGAACCCCCTTTTTCTAGGACCTTTGCTATCCTCCGGGCTTTGGGCCGCACCCCCTCCCGGCCCTCTCTCCAGTCGGGTGCAGCCTCAATCTCCAGGACCTTGCAGCTCGTTGACCACCCTCACTCACCCTCGTCGCCAAAGGACGACGAGGTTCTCTCCCAGAGCCCCGGAGGGTGGAGGGCCCCGCCAGGGATGAGTTGGACTGTTCTCGGTCGCGGCCCGGCAGTTTAAAGGCTAAGGGACGGGAGGTGTTTCAAGAAGGAACGGGGTACCTTCTAACAGGGAGAAAGCAAGCGGTTGGAGACTCGCTTACCAGCTTCCCGGCCCCAGCGCCCCAGTTCCCTGTCACTCTTACCATTCCCCTCCCCCTCCACACCCAGAAATAGCCCGCGACACCAGAAGGCCGCTGGCTTCACGGGGCGGGGGAAGGGGCCGCCCACGGCAGCGGTAGGGTACCCTTTGGGCGCCCCTCTGCCAAGGGACTCACGGTGGCCGCGCGAGGAAATAGACCCCCGACCCCAGCTCGGGCTGCCGGAGCACTCCTAGGCTGCTTGTATTTTTAATTCCTCTGCCAGGAAAGCCAATCCCTGGGGGAGATGGGGACACTACGGTCGCTGAGGGGGGTGGCTGGTAGTCCTGTGTCCCCCACTGCACCTCCCTTAGCTTCTCGTGTGGGAGGAGTCTGTGGCTATGTGGCTCCTGCCGGGTCCAGGTGGGCCTACTCTCCTACGCTATTTCAATTCCTCTTTCGGGATCCGAGCTGGAGCACTTCCTCACTGCCAAAGGGGCAGCAACTTTCGCAGGATGGTTTTAGGGTGAGGGTGGGTGTGTCCATACGTGTCGGGTACTGGCGACAAAGTGCTGGGAGAGGTGATTGAGGTTGGAGGTGGGCTATAGGTCTTGGCTAGTAGGAAAGTCCCACATCCAACCTCCACTTGGCCCCTCCCCCAGCAGCACCCCTGCCAAGGATGGGGGAACTGAGGCAGGCAGGTGCTGCTGCCCACATTTCTATGAAGCCACAGGGCCTGCCACCCAGACAGTGTTCCTTGCTGGCCCTCCCTGCTCCTCTTTCCTCTGGCCTGGATCCCAGGTGGCTGTGACCTTTCTCAGCTTGGCCAGCAGGCAGGGGAGGATGTGTATGTGTCAAAGGTGGGGTTATTCCAGGACCTGGTGTGGTGTCCAGCCTGATGTGGTCATTCTGGCCTGGCAGGGTCATCAACGCTGGCAAGAGCCGGCACAATGAGGACCAGGCCTGCTGTGAGGTGGTGTATGTGGAAGGCCGGAGAAGTGTTACAGGGGCCCCTAGGGAGCCTAGCCGAGGCCAGGTAAGCCCTCACTCCCTTTCCTATTCTCCAGAGACACCCCGACACCTCTCCCTAGGGATTCCAGGCATCTGGTTTTATATTTGAGACCTAAAAGAACTGCCTCCTAATTCACTTTCTGCCTGTGCCACAGAACTACCTGGCATTGATATTAGATCCTGCCATGTCATATGAATACTTTTCCACTTAAAATGTAGATGCTCATGGACTCATGGATGATTTAATCACAGGTGCTGATTTTTGCATCTTTTATCCTCTGAATTTGGCTTTTTTGAGGCTATCCTTTCTCTTGACACAGTACAGACTAGGTGAATAAGTGAATAAATCTAATTTGCCTATAATACCAAGCTTGGACCGCCTCTCTCTGATGTTTATATGAATGCCTATAGCCTTGTTCTTCTCCTTGCACTACACACACACACACACACACACACACACACACACACACACCACTCATGCGCGCCGAGTCATTTACCTTCAACTTTTCATCCACCAGGGACTCTGCTTCTACTACTGGGGCCTGTTTGATGGGCATGCCGGGGGTGGAGCTGCCGAAATGGCCTCGCGGCTCCTGCATCGCCATATCCGGGAGCAGCTAAAGGACCTAGTAGAAATACTTCAGGACCCTTCTCCACCTCCCCTTTGCCTCCCATCCACCCCAGAAACCCCAACTTCCATAGATCCCTCTCACTTGGTTGGTCCTCAGTCCTGCTGGTCTTCACAGAAGGACGTGACCCATGAGAGCCTGGTGGTAGGAGCCATTGAGAATGCCTTCCAGCTTATGGTGAGTGGCCTGGGCCACGGGCCTGCTAGGCAACACTCTGGTCAACACTGTGGGAGTCAGGTGGACTGAGTGAGCCACCCCAAGAGCCCACAACAGCTTTGAGAGCCTGAGCAGAGCTGAGTTCTGAGGGGAGGCAGAAGGAACAGTTACCCTCCTTTCCTCCAGTGTGGTCTGGCTGGGCCAGGTGATTTCTGCAGATGGGAGTGGGGAGGGTGACTCTGTGTCCGGAAGCTCTTCTTTTATCCCCCTTTGACCCTTGCTCACTTGGCAGGATGAGCAGATGGCTCGGGAGCGGCGTGGCCACCAAGTGGAAGGGGGCTGCTGTGCACTGGTTGTGGTATACCTGCTAGGCAAGGTGTATGTGGCCAATGCAGGTGACAGCAGGTATGGAGGAGGGGGTTTTGAAAGTGGCTACAAGTGGCCACACTCTAGGATGGGGGGATGGAAGAGTGAGGTGGTGGGGGCTAAAAATCAAAGATTGGAGGAGGTTGGTGGGGGGATCACAGATTTAAGCAAAGATCTGAAATATCCACTAGGTGAGGAAAGAGGGAGCCCTGGGTGAAAACTCCTAAGGGTCATTATAGGAAGGGCCTGGTCTCTCTGGAACCCTCCATGAAGGGGGCTGAAGGGAGCCAGGCCTTTTCTGTCTCTGGGCAGGGCCATCATTGTCCGGAATGGTGAAATCATTCCAATGTCCCGGGAGTTTACCCCGGAGACAGAGCGCCAGCGTCTTCAGCTGCTAGTGAGTAGGACCCAAACTCCCTACCCCCAATTTTTTATTGGTTCTTGTGCCTGTCTGAACTCTCTGTCCCTGAGAACTCTCCCCTCCCCCAACCACCACCACCACTGTGCATAGAAAGCTCCCTACTGGGCACGCAGGCTTGTAATCCCAGTACTTTGGGAGGCAGAGACCAGAGGATCCGGGTTCGTGGCCAGCCTCAGCTCTCTCTCTC
>PVJS01008432.1:0-53145 GCA_004027185.1 Glis glis
CGTTCTACCTCCGCGCTACACCCCCGGCCCTATTTTTTATACTTTATTTTGAAACCGGGTCTCACGAAGTTGTGGAGGGCCTCACTAAGGAGAGAGAGAGAGAGAGAAAGAGACAGGGAGAGAGAGAGCGAGAGAGCTGAGGCTGGCCGCGAACCGGGATCCTCCGGTCTCCGCCTCCCAAAGTACTGGGATTAGAGTCCAGTGTCTTAACTGAGCCCTTGGAGTCGTGTGATGGGGATTTCAATGCCATCCCTCCCCGGCCGTAGCTTACAGAGAGCGATCGCGAAGAAGGCACGGGGCCTGCGCGGGCGCCTGCCCTGGGGCTTGCCGACTGTTCTCAGTTGCAGGCTTGCTTTCTAATATCTCTCCCTCTTCTCCCCCTCCCTACCCTGCTCTTCCCCCTTTTCATTCCTCTTTGTCCTTGTTCTTCCTCTCTCTCTCTCTCTCTTTCCCTCCCCCCATGCTACCTCTCCCTCCTTCCCTGCCTCCCTTCATTTAGAAACAAACCACAAACACCTGGCTATGCTACTGCTAAGTACTTCAGTACCTACTACATAAAAAGGTTCTCTTAGCCTGGTGTGGTGGTGCACGCTTATAATCCCAGGACTGGGAGGCTAAGACAGGAGGATCACAGGTCTGAGGCCAGCCTCAGCAACTTAGCGAGGCCCTCTGCAACTTAGCTTGGTCCTGTTTCAAAACAAAAAATAAATAGGGCTGGGGGGTGTAGCTCGGAGGTAGAATGTCCCTGGGTTCAATCGCCAGTACCTCACACACACACACACACACACACACACACACACGAATAAGCTTCTCTAATAATCACACCACCATGATCGTGCCCCTGGGTTTAACACTGACACAATAATGTATGTAATGGAGAGTCCATTTTCAGGTGTGCACATCTATCCCCAACATGGCCTCTGGACCTTCACTCATTTCCTAAGTCAAGGATCCAGGGCACGGCCGCCCACTGCACTGGGTTCTCATGCCTCTTTCCTTTCACCTAGAATATTCCCTGACCTTTTATCCTTCCTTCCTTCCTTCCTTCCTTCCTTCCTTCCTTCCTTCCTTCCTTTTTTTCTTCCTTCCTTCCTTCCTTCCTTCCTTTTTTTCTTCCTTCCTTCCTTCCTTCCTTCCTTCCTTCCTTCCTTCCTCCCTCCCTCCCTCCCTCCCTCCCTCCCTCCCTCCTTCCCTCCCTCCTTCCTTCTTCCTTCCTTTCCTTCTTTCTTATGACCTGGGCACTTTTGAAGAGTCCAGACCAGTCGGGTTCTGACTGTGCCGTGGCCTGGCTTGTTCATTGGCCTCCTCAACATCGGCATCAGGGTAAAGCCCTGGCGGGCTTGTCACAAGGCGCCATCCTCACGTCGCATCTCCTTAAGGTCACACAGCGTCACCTGGGCTCGTTATTGGGGGTGCTCATTTTGATCACTGGGTTAAGACAGGAGCCACCCCATCTATTATTAAAGTACCCTTTCCCTGTGTAAAGAACACACTCGGGAGTGTGTGAACTTCCCGTTCTCTGGTGAACTTTCCACCAGTGTTTCCACCAGTGTTTCTGAATGGTCCTGCCAGAATCAGATATGATGGTCACAATGTGGAGATTTATACCTATCAGTTAACATTTTTTGGTAAAGAAGGATTTCCCACTGTATCCCCTACTTCATTTTGTATGGTATCCATTAGCGTTTTTTAATACTCAGATTGTCCCAGACCTGGGCAGTGGGGCCCCTTCCAGCTGTCCCTGTGTTTGTCTCATGCTCACTGCTGTCACCCAGAATACCTGATGACCACAACTTAAAGGAAGAAAGATTTATTTGCTCACAGTTCTAGAGAATTTCAGAGGGTTCAGTTCATGTTAGGCCAGGAGAAGTCTGTGGAGTTCAGGGCATAGAGGTGGGAAGTAGAGAAAGAGAGAGTCAAGGAGAGAGAGAGAGAGAGAGAGAGAGAGGACAAGCACTCTGCTCTCACATCACCGAGGCCAGAAGCCGAGAGCGCTGGTGAAGGTAGTGAAGGGGGCCCATCGACACATGCACAGTCGCCAAGGTCATACTCCCAGTCACTCGCCCCCTCCAGCCCTCCAGCCACACCCACCTGCCTAGGTTACCACCCAGTAAATCCATTACAATGGATTCATCCACTAATGAGATTACAACCCTCATGATTCAATTATTTAACTTCTGACCATCAATACATGAGCTCTTCAGGGGACATTCTATATCCAAACCCTGACACCCTGCATCTGTTTACTTGCGTCCCCCCCCATATTTCTTTGAGACGTGCCTTACTGTCTAACACAATAGAATGTTCCAGGCTCGTCCTGTATGTTCCTTGTTCCAACCCTGGGATCAGCCATTTCTCTAAGACATCCTGGTGGTTTCAGTGGGGACTAGGACCTGAGAGTCAAGAATGGGCCATGGGCATGCTCTTTACTGCTGGGGTCTCACTGTTTCTGGGACCTGGGGGGACAGGAGATGCACATGAGTCTGTTTTGCTATTTCCAGTTGAAGTCCAACTTCTTAAAGTTCTTCCTTACAAAAGGAACTCGGCACATACGGTCGCCTCACGAACAGGCCACCACTAGGAATCCAAATAGTATCCCAAGTCAGGGTTCTGCCAAGATTTTCCAAAGAGGACCGGATAATAGATCTCTCGGGCTTTCTATGTCATATGACTTCTGTTGCAACTATTGGACTTTGCTTGGTATCCTGCAGAAGTAGCCACAGAGAAACCACAAAGGAATCAGAGTAGCTGTGTTTTAATAAAACTTTATTGACAGAGACAGGCCCCCCGGAGGCCACAGTCTGCTGGCCCCTGATCCAAGTGCACTGAGAAATTACTCGAAGGCTGGAGGTCAGGGAGCACTGAGGGCAAATGTGAATAATCCCCTCTGGCTGGAGAACGCGCTGGGGGTGGGGACATTGGTAGAAGGATGGAGAGTCCCCTGAAGTCGGCGGAGTATCCAGGAGGAGGGAGATTTCAGTGGCCCCGGACAGATGGTAGCGGCAGGCAAGGGGGAAGCCACCAGCTGCAGAAGGGCCCGGGAGAACGTGGGGACATCCCGTCACCTGGGTGCAGGCCGGTGTCATTGACCTGGATGGACAAGGCTGGGGCGAGGGTGGAGAGCAGAGAAGCTAAAATCAAACACATCGTCCTTGCTTTCAAGTAGCTCCTGCCCTAAAATGGGGATGAGATGACATGCTTTCCTAGTGTCAGAGAAGGTGGGCAACAAATACTAGAGATTCACAGCAGGGGAAACTGAGGCCGGGGGAGCCAATGGCGTCTCCCAGGTTAGATGGAGATTTGGCATTAAACCCCCACATGGGGACCCAGGCACCAAAGTCCATTCCACTAGAACGTACCTTCCCTCTTTGGCTGCTATCTTATCACCCAACTCCTTAAAAGAAAAGAGAAAGAGAGAGAGGGAGAGAGAGCGAGCCCTCCTCAGCGGATTTGTAAGCAAGTGCGATGACTCTGGCGATAATTCGCCTCCACCGGGGCTGATGGGTATCTGGCTCAGCCCTGAATAGGGTCTTCAGTTTTTCGAAGCTTAAAAGAAAAAGGACTTTGAGCCCTGGGGCTTTCACATCACACAGAAATAAAGTCTCTCGCAGAATTAAAGGATCAGATAAGTCGAGACAAAAATGGAATTGCACGAGGCAGAAATATCTGTCTGCATTTTCTCCCCCTCACCGCCAGAATGAAGAAACAGCAGGGCGGGCCGGCGGCATCTCCCTGCCCTCGGATTCCACGAGGGTCTCCAGGATGGAGAGGCGACAGGGCGGGTGAAGTGGCAACCAGGAGGTAATTTCCCCTCTGCAGCCTCCAGTGGGGATTCTCGCGGGGTGAGCGCAAGCGTGATCTTATAAACAGTCGAATGGAAGGATCCCCCGTCCCGTGGCTCCCCGCTCCTCTCCCGCATCCTCCCGTCTTGGGAGTGCCGTCCAGTGTCCTACCCGGCATCCTGGTCCTTTGTGCCCGTCCATGCCCGCGTGCTGGGCTCGGTACTGACAGCCAAGGAGGCGTGGAGGAGCCTCTACACTGGGCTTTGCACACACTGGGCTCCAATCCCACCTCTGCGCGACCGCGGGCAAGTCTCTGTGCCTCCGGAAGTCTCTGTTGTCTCGTGTGGGTGGCTGCGCGGGAGTGGATGTATCGTACAGTCCCCAGGCACGTTGTCACGTGCAGCATGGGGGAGCCACTGGGATAAAGGAAGGAAAGGTGGTCAGTGTCCCAAGCCCCAGTGTGACAGGGGACCCAGCGGACGGAGCCTGGCACCCACGCTTCCGCGGTGGTCTCCTTGAGTCGGGGCCCTGAGTCCCCATCATGACGACGTGAGACACAGGAGACACCACCCTCCCATACGAGTGGCCTGAAAGCACACGGTGGGTCCTGTGTGGGGCTCGTGGATTAGTGCAAACACACGGAAAATGTCACTATTTTAGCCCAGCAGAATTGGTCAATATGCTCCCCTTTAGAAATGAAGACATTCACTACTCTTTGCAGACCCTGACGTTAGAAGTAAGAGGACGCTAAGGACCCTGCCTGGGAGGTCACCGGCCAATCACTGGGCTTTGTTTTGTATGTTTGTTTGTGATACTAGGGATTGAATCCAGGGATGCTCTACCACTGAATTATACCCCCCAGCCCTTTATTCTTATTTTCTAATTTTGAGACAGGGTCTTGCTAAGTTGCCCAGTCTGGCCTTGAACCTGCGATCCTCCTGTCTCAGCCTCCGAGTCTCTGGGATGACAGTTCTGCGCCACTGCGCCTGGCTATGTTCTTATCATCTTATTTAATTCTAATCAACTCTATAATGGAAGTTCTGCTATGAGCCCCACTTCACAGATGGGGAAACTGAGGCCCAGAGAGCTTAGGCGGCCAGCTCAAGTCTTCTGTCTAGAAATAAACGACAGTGGGGACTGGAATTTTGGTCTCCTGACTCCCAGCCCCGGGGACAAGGACATTCTTCGGGGAGGGGACTCCCTGAGATACCACCTGCTTTTTCTAACCCACAGATCTCTGTTCTGGGAATTCTCCCCGAAAAAATAAAGGCCTGGGGGCCTTTCTCCTCCTGGACCAGGCCCTGGCCTTCTCCAGAGAGAACCGGCTGACCAGCAGAAGGTGACCGTGCGGCAGGGTGCCTCGCCGCCAGAGGTCTAATAAAACAAAGCTTCAGCCAAATTAGGGGCATATTTCATCTAATGGGAGGAGAGAGATGTGCCGTTCCTGCCTGGTGGTAGACCTGCTGCATTTATGTGCGGAGAGGCCTCCATACATCACGGAGCAGTTATGCGTCGCTTAAGTGGCCTCCTGGGTGGGGGACGAGAAGAAAAATTCAAGCCGGTCCCCATTGGTCTTGCAGGCCCACTGCCTGGCTCAGGGGCCAGCGCTGCTAAGGCGGGAGTGTCCCCAGGTCGGGGCACTGGAGAGTCCAAAGACCCAGCTGAACTCCCGCTCGTCACGCTGCTTCTAGCTAGGTATGCTTGGGCTGGCCATGGCGCCACTCAGAGCCTCAGTTTCCCCATCTGCAAATGAGAAGATCCAGGACCGGCGCCTTTGAGCTGGATCCAGCAGCTACTACTGATGCCGAATATGGAGGGGAGGGGGCTGAGATCCAAGATCACCTTGGGGAGCAGCTCATATGAGCTCTGCCGTCCCCAGGGTCAGGCTGCGTGTGCTGGGGTGTGCAAAGCATTTGAACTCACACCCTAAAAATACATGCACGCACACATAATATGCACACACATATAAACACGTGCGGGTCTGCATTTCTACAAACATGGACTGCTGTGTTCGTAGACCCTGTACATTATAAGACAGATGCAAAAAAAAAAAAGGTTTTTAAAGGAAGAGCTTAACTATATATAGAATTTCTATTAAAATGCTAGCCCCCTCCCCCGGGACGCCCGATCTCCCTCACCCTCCTCTCCTTGCTTCATCCCCGTCACATAAATCACATTCCAGCACATTCTATAGTGTGTTATTTATAACCTGTGCGTTCCGTGGGGTGGTGAAATCCGACTGCAAGGAAAGGTGAGCCGTCACGGCACCCCAAGAACTGGGGGTCTCCCCTTGATCCACACGCTTCCCCCGAAGCGAGTCTCAAAATAAACGGGTCCTGCTGGGTGTGGTGGTGCACGCTTGTAATCCCAGTACTTTGGGAGGCGGAGACCAGAGGATCCGGGTTCGCGGCCAGCCTCAGCTCTCTCTCTCTCTCTCTCTCTCTCTCTCTCTCCTTAGTGAGGCCCTCCACAACTTCATGAGACCCGGTTTCAAAATAAAGTATAAAAAATAGGGCCAGGGGTGTAGCGTGGAAGTAGAACACCCCTGGGTTCAATCCCTGGGACCGCAAAAAAATAAATACATAAATAAACGGGTCCCTGCAAAGCCGTCCAACCATCACAGGGCAGCAAGAGGACGCGCGGGGAGCTGCTGTGGACTGACGTGGGGACACTGGTCAGAAGTGGAAGCCGTCCAGGCTGCGCGTGGGGAATTGCATCGATCCCACGGAACAGCCTGAGCGCCAGAGAGAATGAGCATCTCATGGGAGACAGAAAAAGAGAGAGGGCAGAGGAGGGGGCCTGCAGCCAGACCCTATCGGGAGCCGTCGTATCCATCCTTGAATTCAGTCCCCACGCTCGCCTGGGGAGGGGAATTGGATTCAGATTCCCATTTTAGAGATGAGGAAACTGAGTCAGGCTGCCCGGCCGAGAATTTAAACCCAGGCCTGCTGGATTCATGAGCAAGGCTGGGTAGCCAGCCTCCCTCCCCAGCCGCAGCGGGCAGGTGAGTCCCTGTGTCTGGGGGGCTGGTCAGGTAGAATCTGGTTAGAAGCCACGGGGCTAGCCGGGCGTGGTGGCGCACGCTTGTAATCCCAGTACTTGGGAGGCTGAGACAGGAGGATCCAGGTTCGTGGCCAGCCTCAGCTACTTAGTGAGGCCTCTGCAACTTCATGAGACCCGGTTTCAAAATAAAGTATAAAAAATAGGGCCGGGGTGTAGCGCGGAGGTAGAACATCCCTGGGTTCAATCCCTGGTACCACAAAAAAAAAAAAAAAAAAGAAGCCACGGGGCTGCAGCGTTGGCGGGAATCCAGGCTCTGCGTCCACGTCCACCGCGGCCCAGGGAGAAAGCGCTGCTGATTTAGGGCCCATCTGGACCGACAGCGACAGGAGCCGGGCTGCTCCAGACGCGGGAGGAGAGATAACACGGCCTCCGGGCGCCCCCGCATTCCTGGCCAGTGATGTTTTGGGGGAGGTGCTGGGTGGAATGTCTCCGCAGATCCCCCCTCCCATCCCGCCCTCCCTGCCTGCCCTGGCCTCCGGAGGACCCCCCAAATCAGCAGTCACCCTCCCTCCAGACAGCACTGACCTCCCCCTGCCCTGGCTACCAGGGTTAGAGGCCTGGAAGAGGGTTTGAAGAATCACTCACCAAAGACAACCTGAGCTTCAGAGGCTCGGCCCCGGCCCAGGAACACAGCCCCCAACAGTCCCTGGCCTCCGCCTGCTTGTTTCCTGTAAGGGAAGGCCTTCCCCGACCTCAATCTATTCTACTCTTTGGACGGTATTCCAGTCTTCCAGTACTCTCGGGCTTGCTTGTCTCCACGATTGTGCGTGCGCAGATCTCTCCACTTGCTGATTCATCTCTGCCCACCTGTTTCTGACCCAGTCCAACCCATCCTCCAGGTCTACTCCTCCAGGAAGCCTTCCAGTGTCGCCCCATTCAGCTGTGTGATCTTGGACAGGACGCTTATCTCTCTGGGCCTCAGAGTCTTCCGTTGTAAATGGGGATGCTAAAAGTGTCCTAATAGGGTTTGAAGGAGGATAAAATGGTGTAGCCCTCATGTTACCCCAGCATTATCCTTACGTGAGTGCTAAAATCCCTGAATTGCTGACTGTCTTGTCCTCTGCCCTTACAAGAGCAGGTTTCAACGAGTCCCTGAACAAATGGGATCCTCTTTCTCCTGGGAGAACAAATACAGAGCTTTGAATCAAACCCCAGCCCTGTCCCGTATCACCGTGTGACCCCACGCTTACATCTCTGGGCCACAGTTACGCATCTCTACAAGGAGAAGGAAGATGCGCTCCAAGCATCCTTCGAGCTCCGGCCTGAGCCCCTGACCTCCCACAAGGCAGCGGCCCCTGGGGCAGCGAGGAGTCTGTCCATGGAGGAGGCGCGGGTCCGGGCCCCCTGCGGGACAGGGCGGCCGCAGGAACCTGCGCGTTTATCTATGCCAAGGTCCTGGGCCAGTACTGAGTAAGGCCAGGGCGGCCGCCCAGGCCTCGGCTGCCTCCTGCCCACAGCCCCGTGCTGGGCTTGATGGGGCTGACCGGCTTCCCGCCGGGCTCATGAGCTGGGCAGCCAGCAGCCTGGGGGCTTCATGTCTACCAGGCCCCAGAGGGGTGAGGGCCCTCGCCCAGCGCCTTCTCCCGACATGGGCCACACAGACCCCGGCCCATTCCTGCTCTGCCGCCTGTGAGCTGGGTCTCCCAGGCAAGTGCCCACCCTCTCTGGGCCCTCTCTGAGCTTGTTTCCTCCTCTGCAGGACCCGCCCCTCTGCTTGAGATCAGCCTGCAGGGCGGGAGACTGACGGGGCTGGGAGCCAGTGTGCTGCACAGAAAGTGCGTGTGTGTGTGTGTGTGTGTGTGTGTGTGTGTGTGTGTGTGTGTTGCTAGAGATTGAACCCAGGGGCATTCTAACTCTGAGCAACACCCTCCAGGCCCTTTTTATTATTTATTTGGAAACAGTGTCTCGTTATGTTGCTGAGAGTCTCACTAAATTGCTAAATTGCTGAGGCTGAGTTCCAATCCATGATCCTCCTGCCTCAGCCTCCCAAGTACTGGGATTACAGGTGTGCGCCACCACGAGTCCCAGTACTTGGGAGGCTGAGGCAGG
This sequence comes from Glis glis, assembly GCA_004027185.1. NCBI lineage: Eukaryota > Metazoa > Chordata > Mammalia > Rodentia > Gliridae > Glis > Glis glis. The sequence goes on from PVJS01008432.1 coordinate 8,895, forward strand.
AGGATCGCGGGTTCGAGGCCAGCCTCAGCAACTTAGTGAGACCCTGCTTCAAAATAAAAAAAAAATAGGGCTGGGGGTGTAGCCCCTGGGTCCAATCCCCAGTACAAAACAGAAAGAAAAGAAAAGAAAAGAGAAGAAAAGAGAAGAGAAGAGAAGAGAAGAAAAGAGAAAAGAAGATCCTTCTTGATCCTTCTCTCCTTCCCGCCTCTCTCTAGCCCTGGCCCCGCTGTCCCTGTGCAGCGCCAGGGACGTCCCTTCCTCCAGGCCTCTCTGTCCCCTTCACCCTTCCGGGTTTTCACTTCAAGCTCGGCTGTCTCTTCCCCTCTCACTGCCCCTCCCTCTCTCCCCCCTTAATCTTTTGTTAATCTCCTAACAATCTTCCCGACACTCTTACATGCTTCTTATCTTGGTTAAGCATTTTGATGAACTCGGATCTCCTTGTTACTTGGGGAATTTGCCCTGGGCTGGCTGGCTGGCTCACTCCCTCCGCACGCCGTGTTCACCGCAGGCGCTGGGCCCCGGCTTCCTAACCCAGGGGGCGGCGTGTGGGCATCAGAGAGGACAGGGACAGGCGAGCAGTCGGGTGCGCCTGGCAGCAGGGATGCCCGCTGAGGGTGTGGGGTGGGACCGCGCTGTGCAGTTAGCGGGAGCGCGGGCTGATTGCAGAGCAAACATGCTCAGAGATGGGCACGCACCTCCCGCCCGACAGTGAGAGGAGGAATCAGGGGGGCGCGAGGGAGGAGGCAGGGAAGACTACTCGAGGCCACTCTGAGGAGGACGGGGAGAGCCAGCCGAAGGTCCCCCCCACCCCCGGTGAAAGTTCCCGAGGGCCCCATCCACACCGCCACTCACTGGCGACCCCCAGGGTGGGTTCCTCAGCCTGGACTCCACTGTTTCTAAGCGTTGGCATTCTGCTGCTCATGTCTTTGCTAAGATCCTGTAAAAGGTCGTTCCTCGGAGCCGGGCCTCAGTCGCCCTTCTGCGCAATGGGAACACTAATAAAAACAAGAATAGAGGCGGGCATGGTGGCGCATGCTTGTCATCCCAGTACTTGGGAGGCTGAGACCGGAGGATCCGGGTTCGCGGCCAGCCTCAGCTACTTAGTGAGGCCCTCCGCAACTTAGTGACACCCTGTTTCAAAATAAAGAATAAAAAATAGGGCTGGGGGTGTAACCCAGAGGTAGAATGCCCCGGGGTTTAATCCCTGGTACCGCCAAAAAAAAAAAAAATAGGAATTAGTCTGGGTCCTCCAGAGAAACAGAATATATACATAGTAAGGGATTTCTTTTTTTTTTTTTTTTTGCGGTACCGGGGATTGAACCCAGGGGCGTTCTACCTCCGCGCTACGCCCCCAGCCCTGTTTTTTATACTTTATTTTGAAACCGGGTCTCACGAAGTTGCAGAGGGCCTCACTAAGTAGAGAGAGAGAGAGAGACAGGGAGAGAGAGAGAGAGAGAGAGAGAGAGAGAGAGCTGAGGCTGGCCGCGAACCCGGATCCTCCGGTCTCCGTCTCCCAAAGTACTGGGATTACAAGCGTGCACCACCACACCCGGCCCATAGAAAGGGATTTCTTAGCCGGGTGTGGTGGTGCATGCCTGTAATCCCCATACTTGGGAGGCTGAGATAGGAGGATCGCAGGTTTGAGGACAGCCTCAGCAATATAGTGAGACTCTCAGCAACCTAGCGAGACCCTGTTTGAAAACAAAAAATAAAAAAGGCTGGAGTGTAGCTCAGAGGTAGAATGCCCCTGGGATCAATCCCCAGTGCCACAGAAAAAGAAAAGGATTTCTTGCAAACAATTGGCCTGTGTGATTAGGAGAGCTGAGGAGCCCCAGACTGGCGAGCTAGAGCGCAGCAGAGCCCGGTGCAGTTCCAGTCCACGTTGAACGCAGCTCGAGGACAGGCAGAGCCCGGCGTGGTGGCGCACGCTCGTCATCCCAGCACTTGGGAGGCTGAGACAGGAGGATCGCGGGTTCGAGGACAACCTCAGCTACTTAGTGAGGCTCTCAGCAATTTAGTAAGACTCTGTTTCAAAATAAAAATAAAATAGGGCTGGGGTGTAGTTTGGAGGTAGAATGACCCTGGGTTCAATCCCCAGTACCACAAAAAAGAAAAAAAAAAAAAAGAATTCCTCTTTACTCCGCCTTTTACTGGATTCAGGCCTTCAACGAATTGGATGGGGTCCACCCTCAGGAGGCCGTCTGCCTGGCTCAGCCCACAGTTCAAGTGTTGATTAACCTCATCCAGAAACACTTTTCTAGACACATCCAGAGATGATGTTTAGCCAAATATCTGGGCACCCTGTGGCCCGGTCAAGTTGACACAAAATTAACCATGTATATTTGCCAGTAGAACAACCAGGCAGGCAGCACCTTGTCCTTGTGACTCGGGGGCCACTTACACATCACTGGGACTTGAGCAGCTCACAAAACCCAGGGATGCTGGGTGTGGTGGCGCACGCCTGTAATCCCAGCAACTCGGGAGGCCGAGGCAGGAGGATAGCAAGTTCAAGGCCAGCCTGGGCAACTTAGCAGCACCCTGTCTCAAAATTAAATATAAAGCCGGGCGTGGTGGCGCACTCTTGTAATCCCAGTACTTGGGAGGCTGAGACAGGAGGATCCAGGTTCGCAGCTAGCCTCAGCTACTTAGTGAGGCCTCCGCAACTTAGTGAGACCCTGTTTCAAAATAAAGAATAAAAAAAAATAGGACTGGGTGTTTGGCTCAGAGGTAGAATGCCCCTGGGTTCAATCCCTAGTATCACAAAAATAATAAATAAAATAAAAATAAAAAGGGCTGGGGGTGTAGTTCAGTGGTAAAGTGTCCATGGGTTCAATTCCTGTATTGCAAGAAGAAGAAGAAGAAGAAGAAGAAGAAGAAGAAGAAGAAGAAGAAGAAGGAGAAAGAAGAGAAGAGAAGAGAAAAGAAAAGAAAAGAAAAGAAAAGAAAAGAAAAGAAAAGAAAAGAAAAGAAAAGAAAAAAAGTCGGTAGTCTGCAGCCTAGGGGTCAAATCTGGCCCTGCTCCATTTTTTTGTCAATAAAGTTTTATTGGCACGCCGCTGTGCCCGTTCATGTATGCATTGCCCACGGCTGCTTTCACAGTAAAATGGCAGAGAAGAAGGGTTGCCTCTCAAGTGGTCTGCGAAGCATAAAATGTTTTCTATCTGGCCCGTTAGAGGAAGAGTTTGCCCAGACCTTACACACGACACCTCAGTTTTCTCACTGGGAAGATGGGCACAGCCGCGGCACCTTCCTGACAGGGTGGTTGGGAGCGTCCTGCATGGCTGCTGGAGTGCTCCTTGAGTGACTGCTCAACCGCGCAGCTGCGGAGGCTGCACTGGTAGGTCTAGTGTGCTCGCTAGCCCGGATCATCAGAGGATCTGAGAGCATGGTTTGGGTCTCTAGCTCTCTGGGAAGCTGACCCCCCAAGGGAGGTGAGGGGGCCAGCCCCAGGCACAGCTGGGTCCTGTCCAGCACAAAGCCCAAAGCCGCAGTTTGGAGCACTAGAAATAAAAGTCCAAGCAGGGACGCAGACTGTCATCGCCTAGAATTGGGACTCGGCCTCTTGAGGCCAAAGGGTTTGTCGAAGGCTTCTCGTGGTCTGGTTCCCTGTAGCCCGAGGTCACGTGGAAGGAGCACGCCCCAACACATATCTACCGTCAGGTGGAGGCTGCACACGGGTTTCTCCCAGGCTGTGTGCACACGCTGTCTCGGGCCTGCGAGCTCCCGGGCTGCAGCCTTGGCAGAAACGCCGCAGAGAGAGGGGTGGGCGAGGCATATGGCGGAGGTCTGGGAGGAGCGGCAGGGGCTCTCCCTGTAGCCCACCCAGCAGCTGTGCGACTGGCCTTCAGGCCAGGAGCGAGACCGAGCCTCAGTTTCTCCATCTGTAAAGATGGCTAGAGCGTGTCTTTAGGAAGCTGAGCACCGCCTGGCGGGTGGTGAGCTCCCCGTACCCGAGCTGCTGTTTTCCTCTCTTCCTGCTCGCATCTGGAGCCACACGTGGCACGCAGCACCGTGGACAGGCGCCCAGGCTCTGCCACCAGCCGTCAGTCCCACGCCTGACCTAATGCAGGAGCTGCATGGCCTCCGGCAGGGCGCTGCACCGACACCCCCTCACCTGAAAAATGGGGGAGTGACAGCATCACCCCCCCCCCCCGAGGCTGGGAACAGGAGGACACACGCGGGCTTCTGAGCGGCCAGGACACAGGAGGGGCTGCAGAAATGTCCCCTCCCTGCTCAAGGGAATCCAGGCGTGAAGTAATTCCAAAGGGAAATGAGAGAGCGAAGTAAATAGGCAAAGACCACAAGAATGCACCCAGAAGGCTCCGGTTCTCCCCAACAGGAGAGACGCGATACCCCCTGCACCCCCTGGCCTGGGGTGGGGGCTGCTGGAGTCGGTGAGTCCATCCCAGCGGGAGGGGCCCGGGTGGCATTCCAGAGAGGCCGATGGCTGCGGCTCAGGGCTGTGTTCAGACAGATCTGGGTCCCCATCCTGCTGAGAGAAACAGCAACTCCTGTTACTTCCTGCGACTGTCTCTTTTCGTTTCTTTTTTCATTTCATCCACTCTTTTACTGAATGCCTACTGTGCACCGAGCCTTCCTGGGAGCGGGATCCAGCAGGGAACGGGAGGGCACAGTCTCCGCCCACTTAGATGAATAGGTCAATGAACAAACGTTGAAGGTACCATGAGAAGAGCCGAGCGAAATGAGAGCGGGGAGGGGTTGGGAAGGGAAGGGCTGGTGCTTTAGGCTTGGGGCCAGGGAGATCTCTGCAGAAGTGACATTTGAACCCAGCCACCCATCCATCCACCCACCTGTCCACCCATCCATCCACTTATCCATTTACCCATCCATCCACCCGTCCACACATCCAATCACCCACCCATCCACCCGTCCATCTACTTATCCATCTACCCATCCACCCACTCACCCACCCACCCATCCATCCACCTCCATCCACCCTTATCCACCTGCCCACCCATCCACCCGCCCACCCATCCATCCATCCATCCACCCATCCATCCATCCATCCATCCACCCATCCACCCATCCATCCACCCATCCATCTACTTATCCATCTACCCATTCATCTACCCATCCATCTATCCATCCACCCGTCCACCCATCCATCCATCCATACACCCACCCATCTCTCCATCCACCCATCCATCCACCTTCATCCACCCACCCATCCATTCACCACCTATTCATCCCCCACTTACCACCCACCCATCCATCAGTCCATCTGTCCATCCATTCATCCATCCATCCACCTGTCTATCCATCCATCCATCCCCCCCATCCATCTATCCATTCACCCCCCATCCATCCATCGATCGATCCATCCATCCATCCATCCATCCACCCACCTCTCCATCCTCCCATGGGTCGTTGCATAGGCCCTTGGCTCCTGGCTCCTGGCCGTGAGAACAGACCTCGGTCTTGGCGGGAAGATCTGCTAACACCATGTTTTATGATGCAAAAATAAGGACGCGGGCCGTCTCCCTGATGTGTGGATTTCTTCATGTGCAACATCTTACATAGGTGTAAAACTGACATCTCATTTAATTATTCATTTCTCAAATGGCCTTTATGGGAAAGAATATGACTGTGCGGTGCCTGGGGACGGCAGGCTGCGTGTGCTGCTGCTGCGGGGACTGTGTCTCCGCTGAAGCTCCCTGCCAGGGATTCGGGTTCTCGGGGTGCCCTGTGCTGGGCCTCTCCCCCAGATTTGCATGCTCATGGATGGGCCAGAGGTTGTGGTCTGATGGAATCGGGAGGTGGTGGTTAAAAGCAAGAACTATGGAGCCTGAATGCCTGGGTGCTGACCCATACTCCTGTTCCCTGGCTGTGTGGTCTTGGACATGTTACTTAACCTCTCTGTGCCTCAGTGCCCTCCAGCGTAAAATGGAGGCAGTGGTGGAACTGACCACACAAGTTCCTTGTGAGGATTGTATTGAGTTAGTGCGAGTGAGTGCTCTAGTACAGGCCCGGAGAGTCGAAGCCCTTCAAGAGTGTATTTATTATTAGAGGAGAGACAATTCTTCCGAGCAAACCAAACATTCATTCAACAAACAGGAACTGAACACCCCCGAGTGCTGGTTACCAGGGTGAGCAAGACAGGTGTGGTCACCGAGTGCACCACCTGGACACGGGTGGACACGGGAGGGAGGACTCCACGGGAGGGAGGACTCCACGGGAGGGAGGACTCCACGGAAGAGTCTGGGTGAGGTCACTAGAGTCCCCGTGGGCGGGAGGACCCCAAGTGGCCTTTAGGATCCCCAGTCTCGTGATCCACGGGTCACTGTCCTGGGCCGTGTGGATCTCAGGAGGAGGAGACCCGGCCACGGTATGCACGTGGCGTCGGAGCAGAGGCCGAGGTGGGAGGACGGGGTGGGAGGACGGGCTGGGAGCTCAGCACAGCACCCGATCAAGCCCTGCCTCCTCCGCTCGGTGTCTCCACGCTGCCCCGGCTCGCGTCGCGCGTCCCGAGTCCCGGGAGCCACACAGCCCCTAGCGCAGCTCTGGGTCCCCCGAGTCCCGGGAGCCACACAGCCCCTAGCGCAGCGCTATGGGGGGGGGGCCCAGCGGGAGCTTTCAGGTCTCGGGGGCGTCCTCAGTGGGGGTGATGGGACGCAGCCCCTTCCTCTTCCCCCCTTCCGCTCCTGGCCATGAGGGGCCCGGGCCTCCTCCACCACATGCCCCGGCCCACCGTGATGTGCTGCACTGAAAGCTTCAGGACCGAGTTAGAATAACTCCCTCCTCCGCGCAGCCGCTGCATCTCAGGCGCTCCTGACCGACACGCGAGGTGACGGCCTCGGGGACCTACCAGCCGCTGGGCACAGGAGGGGCGGGGGGCCGCTCAGGCCAGGCCGGGCAGGGGGCCGCGTGGTCTGCAGCCTGCGGCTCAAGCTCCGGGTCCCCACTGGCCGCACGACCTCCGCCACGCGGCTTCTGTGGCTTCTCGGTTTTCCTATCCAAACAATGGGACGCGTGGACCCGGCCCTTTGCAAGGACGGTTAATGGAGTGGAGCTTGGTCCATGGCGGCTCAGGAGTCGCACCCGGCAGGGTTCCAAACCCACCATGTGACTCCGGGCCCATCACCAGACCTAAGCTTGCTGGGTCTCAGTTTCCCCATCTGTAAAAGAGGGAAAATAGAATCAGCACCTGCATCTTGGTCTGTTGCGAGGGCTAAAAGAAATACCAGATGAACTAGGGAGGCTGAGACAGGAGGATCGCAGGTTCGAGGCCAGCCTTGGCAACTTAGCGAGACCCTGTTTCAAAATAAAAAAATAAAAAGGATTGGGGGTGCAGGTAAAATGTCCCTGGGTTCAATCCCCAGAAAGAAAGAGGAAGGAAGGAGGGAGGGAGGGAGAGAGGGAAGAGGGAGGGAAGGATGTATCATTAGATGAAAATCACAGGGCGCAGTGCCCGGCGAGGGGAGGAGCTCCGTGAGGCAGAGACAACATCTCATCAACAGTGAGCAAGTCCTTCCTGAGTGCCGGTCACCCTTCTAGGTACCTGTGATAGAGCAGGTGACAGACAGCTCTCATGGGGCTCACAAGCAAGTGAGAGGGAGGCACAGATAGGACAGGATCAACTCTCATATAGTAAGTTAAATGAAGGTACGGGGTGTTGGAGTCTTGTGCGGCCTCCGAGAGAGGGTGATCGCTAAGAAAAGAGCCGCTGGCGGGGAGGGAGTGAGGCATGGGGTCATCTGGGGTAAGAACCGTCCTGGCCGAGGTACCGCCAGTGCAAAGGCCCTGGGGCACAGTTCAGGGGCCGAGCAAGGTGACAGGGAGGTGACAGGTCGGTGGGCAGAGCCTTGTAGCTTATTCTTTTTTTTTTTTTTGGCACGGTACTGGGGATTGAACCCAGGGGCATTCTACCTCCGAGCTGCACCCCTAGTCCTATTTTTTTATTCTTTATTTTGAAACAGGGTCTCACTAAGTTGTGGAGGGCCTCACTAAGTAGCGGAGGCTGCCGTGAACCTGCGATCCTCCTGTCTCAGCCTCCCCGTCCTGGGATGACAAGTGTGCGCCACCACGTCCGGCTCTTGTGGCTTATTCGTCCATCTTTGACTTTGGCTCTGAGTGAGACGGGAGCCATGGGGGGACCTTGAGCTCGGCAGTGACGTGCTCTGACTTGTCCTGAACAGAGAGCTTTGGCTGATGCACTGAGCGCGCACCAAGGGGCCAAGCTGGCCCCAGAGCCCCACTAGGAGGCCGCGGCCCGGGCCAGGGGTGGCTGGCGGCGGAGGGAGGCGTGTTCCCGCACCTGGCAGCATGTCACGCCTTTGCACGCACGGTGGTGAGCACCTGGCACACAGTAGCTGCCCCGGGGGCCCGCCCTCCTGCAGCGGCTGTCCCAGGCTGCTGCCCCCTCCCCCAGGCACTCTTTTTTTTTTTTGCGGTACCGGGGATTGAGCGCAGGGGTGTTCTACCTCCACGCTATGCCCCCGGCCCTATTTTTTTATACTTTATTTTGAAACCGGGTCTCACAAAGTTGCGGAGAGCCTCACTAAGGAGAGAGAGAGACAGGGAGAGAGAGAGAGAGAGAGAGAGAGAGAGCTGAGGCTGGCCACGAACCCAGATCCTCCGATCTCCGCCTCCCAAAGTACTGGGATTACGAGCATGCGCCACCACGCCCGGCCCCCGGCCCTATTTTTTTATACTTTATTTTGAAACCAGGTCTCACGAAGTTGCGGAGGACCTTACTAGGGAGAGAGAGACAGAGACAGAGACAGAGACAGGGAAAGAGAGACAGAGACAGAGACAGAGAGAGAGCTGAGGCTGGCCGCGAACCCAGATCCTCCGGTCTCCGCCTCCCAAAGTACTGGGATTACAAGCGTGCGCCACCACGCCCGGCCCCGCCAAGCCGAGACAGAGGTCAGCACCTGACTCTCCCTGGGGATGCCCCCCGCTTAACTACGGCAGCCAGGGTGCGCGGGCAATTCCGACGTGTCTGCTCCCATCGGAGCCCGGGGGACCCAGAGCGACGTCCACGGGCCCCTGGATGACCTCAGAGTTGCCCCGATTGAAGGACACCAGGGAACCCCATGGCTGGCACCCCCATTTCCCATACCACCGAGATCGGTGAGGGCCAGCTCCTTGGCCCCTGGTTCAGTGCGGGGGGGGCAGCCACAGAGCCAACGGGGGACCCAGGTCCGGGCTCACTGCAGCCTCCAGAAACGGCCCCGCCTGGAGGAATCCTTTGCCTCCTTCAGGAACAATCCTGCTTTTCTGTCCACAAGCCCGCCCCTGGCAACCCTGAGGCCTGGTGCGTTGGAACCTCATTGGAGAGGAACCCCGGGGTCCACTGTGACCCCCTGACTTGCTCACTTCCTGGCTGCTGGGTGGCACCTTGCCCTTGTGGAGCTCAGAAGCTAGGGGAGGCAGAGAGTGAGCAAGCGAATTCCTCTTCAGAAAAGACATGAACAAGGGAGAAGGATAGCAGAGGACATGTATCGGACTGCACTGCATTAGTTATCTACTGCTGCGTAACAAGTACCACACATGAGTCACTGAAAGCGATGCACGTTTACTGTGAAATACTTTTTTTTTATTGGTACCTGGGTTGGAACCCAGGGGACTTCCACCTCTGAGCCATACCCCCAGCCTTTTTTATTTCATATTTTGAAACAGGGTCTTGCTAAGTTGCTGAGGCCAGCTGCGAACCTGTCTCAGCCTCCCAAGTACTGGGATCGGCGTGCCACCACACCTGGCTCTGTGAAACGCTCCCTGTGGGTCAGGAGACGCGGTCTGACCGAGGATGGCTCTACCGGGGCTCTCAGGAGTTCCGCCTTCTCACCCGGAGGCTCAGCTGAGAACTGCGGGCTCCGTGAGATTGTTGGCAGAGTTCCCGTGGGGCTTGAGGGGAGGCCGTGCTTCCTGCTGGCTGTGGCCGGAGGTGGCCCTCGGGTCTTGGAGCCGGGAGGCTGGGCTCTCCCTGCCATGGTATGGATGTGGTTTGAGTGTGTCTGTCCCCAAGGATTCATGTGTTGAAACCTTGGTCCCCAGGGTGGGGATGTTGGGTGGTGACGGAACCTTTAAAAGGCGGGGCCTAGTGGGAGGTCACTGGGTCATTGGGGGCGTGTCCTCGGAAGGGATAAAGGTGGTTCTCAGGAGACCCTGGCTGGTTCTCCTGAGAGGATTCGTCCCTGCTTCACCACAGGACCTCTCTCAGCCCACTCCTCAGGGTGCCACCCACCACGAGGCCCTCCCCAGAGGCCAGACAGATAGGACCCCTGATCTTGAACTTGCAGCCTCCAAAAATGTAAGCTAAATAAACCTCTTTTCCTGAAAAAATACCCAAACTTGGGTATTTTGTTACAGCCACAGAAAACAGACTAAGATACTCCCTCTAGAAAAGCCCGGTCTCTCTTTTCAGGGCCTTCACCTGATTAAACCAGGCCCACCCAGAATCCCTTCCCCTTAGCTCTATAATATAACCAATTCAGAGTTACAGGAATTGATAGATGCCAGTCATAGACCCCATCCCTGCTCAAGGGGAGGGGATTACACAAAGGCAGGTGTACTGGGAGGAGTCATTGGGGACCCCTAGGGTCTGACACATAGACTGTATGAAGAAGGCCTGTCTGAAGAGAGAGCAGTCGAGCTAAATGCTAAATAATCAGGACACAGCCATGCAAGGAACCTGAGGAAATAGTTTTCCCAGCAGAGGGAATAGCAAGTCCAAAGGTCCTGTGGTGGTTATGAGTTTGCACAAAATAAAAAAAGTCTGCTGTTAAAAGCATTGTCTGGGGAGAGGGTGGGGAGCCCGTGAAGGCAGCTGGGAGGTCGCACACTGAGGTTAAAGTAAATGAAAGAGCAGCGGATTGGAGCCAAGGTTGCAGGATTAGAAATCGGGACCCCCAACTTCACATCCCAGTGAGCCCCAAACTTACAGGTGTCCCCAGGTGACTCCCTTTCCTCCGTGGGCTGAACAGGAGGAGGTCCCGAGGACCCTGCTGGCTCGAGCAAGCCCTGAGGCTCTGATGGGCTGGATAACACCTCGAGCTAATCAGCCAGAGACGCCGAATTCATTACATCCGGGGAAAGAGACACCGTGAACCCGGCTTTCTCATGCTTCTTGGATATCATGGTGGGGGTGGGGGGACCGTGCAGCAGCACGGAATGCAGGAAGCACCCGGGGGACCGGGGCAGGGGCTTCCAACCCCAAATCGGCGCGCAGCGTCCTGGCTTGCGCTGGAATACCGCGGATCTGCACAACTCATTATGCTCGGCTCTCTTGGCAGGCGCTCGGCCTGGGGTCCAGCCTTCCTCGCTGGCAATCCGCACGGGGCTAGCTTGGCCCCGCCATGCTCGGGGATCGGATTTCTCTGCTTGTCCTCCCCATGAAAAGCAGCACCGTGGTGGTGGCTGGGAGAGTCAGGCTTGCTGACTCTCTTACATTTTCTGGACAGCTGTAGAGGAAACATTGAGTTTTAGCCCTCCTGAAATGAAGGACAGGGACGCCCAGTCAAACGGGGAGGCCAGCTGCATTGCCTGAGCACAGAGAGGGACTTTTATGGCTGAACAACAGGTTCTGTAGGGTGTGGGGTCCTCTTGAAGACTCGGGGTTCAGAGGAGCCCAGACACGTAGGCGGTGTTGAGTGCTAAGAACAGAGGTTCAGCTGGCACGGTGGTGCACGCCTGTGATCCCAGTACTTGGGAGGCTGAGACAGGAGGATCGCAGGTTCAAGGACAGCCTCAGCCACCTAGTGAGGCCCTCTGTAACTTAGCAAGACCCTGTTTCAAAATAAAGAATAAAATAAGACTAGGGGTGTAGCTCGGGATAGAATGTCCCTGTGTTTAATCCCTAGCACACACACATACACACACACACACACACACACACACACACACGCATGCACACACAGAGCCAGGTGTAGTGGCACACATGTGTAATCCTAGTACTTGGGAGGCTGAGATAGGAGGATCACAGGTCCAAGGCCAGCCTCAGCAACTTAGCGAGACCCTGTTTCAAAAAATAAAAAGGGCCGGGCGTGGTGGCGCACGCTTGTAATCCCAGTACTTGGGAGGCAGAGACCGGAAGATCCGGGTTCGCAGCCAGCCTCAGCTACTTAGTGAGGCCCTCCGCAACTTAGTGAGACCCTGTTTCTAAAAATAAAGAATAAAAAAATAGGGCTGGGGGTGTAGCTCAGAGGTAGAATGCCTCGGGGTTCAATCCCCAGTACCACAATAAAATAAAATAAAATAAATAAAAAGGCCTGGGGGTGCAGTTCAGAGGTAGAATGCTCCTGGGTTCAACCCCCAGTACCCCGCCCACACACACACAAAATAGCCAGTCATGGTGGTGCGTGCCTGTAATCCCAGTATTTGGGATGCTAAGACAGGAGGATCACAGGCTTGAGGCCAGCGTCAGAAACTTAGCAAGACCCTGTTTCAAAAAATAAAATAAAAAAAATGGGCTGGGGGTGGAGTGAGTGGTAGACTCTCCTGGGCTCAATCCCCAATACCAAAAACAAAAGGACAGACATTCAACATTCGGGAGTGAGTGGGGTGTCGGACGGGGCGCTGTGCAGCTGTGGGGGCTGGGGAGAGGCGATGGTCCTAACGGTCTTTCACTAGCAGGAGATGGGAGTGTGGCCAAAAAAGTAAGAGAAAATAAAAGCGCGGTGACAATCGATAGCTTTTTGTTTTTGTAAATTGATGCTTTCCAATTGTGGAGAGAGGGGGAGGGAAGAAGAAAGAGAAATCAAACTTCAAAATGTGCAGGGGGGAAGGAGGTGATTCTTGAGTGCCTCTGGACTCCCTAGTCCCTTGGGGAGGGGACTGCGCCATGTCCCACCTGTACCCCGGGTGTCGCTGAAGAGGGTCTGCTCCTATGGGAAAGTGTGGTGGGCTGGGGGACGCCCCGGGAGGACCCTCAACCCCACCGTCCATGTCCACGGCTGAGAGGCTGGGAGGCCCCGGGCCTGCCTCCTGTGCCTCCGGGGCAGCGCGCTGGGCTGCGGTCTTGTTCCCCGCTCGGCTGCCCGGGTGGCTTGGGAACCCATAGAGGAAGTGGCTGGAGGGGAGCGGGCAAGGGGCAGGAGACTGGGGCTCTGGTTTTTAGCTGGTATGCTGTGTTTCTGGTACCTGGAGGCCCAAACAGGGGCTAATTTTCTCCTCCCTGTTTTTGCCTCTGATGATAATCTAATTAGAATTGGCCAGGGCCAGAGCGTCTGGTGGCAGAATACGCCTCCCCAGCACGTCCGATGCCCCAGCAGCCTGCATGTCTGACTCTATTCATCTTCAAAACCAAGCAGCGTGAGGCTCTGGGGGTGCAGGGGACCTCCCCGGGGTCCTGTGGGTGCTCAGTGGCCGAGGGAGGAGAGGCGCGCAGACCTCACCACACCGGCCGGCTGTAGGTCTCAGCGTTCCGGCTTTGCTCCCAGCTCTCTTCCCCGGGGGAGGGGGCTCCTCCCCGCCTCAGTTTCCAGCCTTGAATGATCTCACCCAGGCTGAGTCTTCTCTTTGGATGTTCTGGTTCCTTTCCGGTAAGTCCCAATATGCATTTGTAGATCTAGTTCAGATGTCCTCCAGGTCCCAAGGTGGAGAAATCTCTCCCCTGTTCCTGCACTGGATTTATGCCTTTTATATTTATTGCTGTAATCTCCTAGTGTCTCCTCCAGGGCGGCGACGCCCGCTTCACACGGCTCCCCTAGAGCTTCATGCAGGTAAAGTGCATCCAGCCAATGAATGAATGAATTTAAATTCATAGATAGTCTCCTAATTCTTTGCTAACATGGAAACCTCCAAACTCAGAGACAGGGCGAGCGCCTGATGTCTCAGCACAATGGTGCTGGTGAAGGATCTCGGATAACTGCGCTCTTTATTCTCTTCCAGAGTCCTGGATCCCCGCGAGACAGATGGGCAGGGCTCACCCCACACTCCCACTTCCAGGAAAGCGATGCACTCTCTCTTCCTCAGGTTGTCACAGGCAGCAAGATAACGCTGATAGCTTCTCCGCGATATCTTTTATAATTGAAATATTAATTATAAATATTTCTCTTAATTTCCTAATGAAATGCCCTTGTCACAAGAACCCATTAGCCTTAGAACTGGGAGGAAACTGAGATGATAAATGGCCAAGAATCCCCAGAAATGGCTTTGAGGATTCAAGGTGGCTTCTCCAAGGCCACCTCGAAACAGGTTACCTTGCTGCTTGTCTGCACAGCCGGTGGCTTGCTCTCTCTCCTTGAGCTCATCCATTCCCTGCTCTAAGCCTCCTCTCCCTGCCTGCACCCTGGAAATAAATGCACTCCCAGGTCTACTCCCAGTGTACACCTCCCAGGCTGCCGGGAGAGCGGGCTCCGCGAAGCACCAGACATGCACAGAATGTAGCAGCCGCGGTTGTTATTGTTGTTGTTGTTGTTATTATTATTAGAGCACCTGGGCCTGGTCACCTGGGTGTCAAGCCTACCCTTGACACTTAACCCGCTGGGTGACGCATTCGTCAGCTTGTTATCACTGTGACCAAAATACCTGACATAGACAACTTCAAAAAAAGGGAAGACTTTATTTTGGTCCTTGGTTTCAGAGGTTCAGTCCACGGGTGGCCGGCTCCAACGCAGAAATATCATGGCAGAAGGACACGGTGGAGGAGAGATGCTCCGCTCATGGCAGCCTGGAAGGAGACAGAGAGGAAAAGAGAGGGCGAGGAAGGAGCCCTGGACAAGTTCTAGTCCCCAAGGGCATGCCACCAGTGACCCACTTCCTCCTACCAGGACCCACCTCCCCATCCCCACCACCTCCCAGCGGTCTGTTCAGCTGCCAGGGATTAATCCACTAATGCGGAAAGCCCAAAGCCCACGGCTGAACATCGCTGCCCTGGGACCGAGCCTTCAACACGGGAGTCTTTGGGGGAGACCTTCTATCGAAACCCTAACAGTTAGAATCAAAGGGTATCTCAGGAATCCTGGGAAGGCAAGGCTCGGGGTGCGCAGGCCCTGTGCAGGAGGTCACAAGGCCCGGAGGACATCAAAGGCTCCCTGGTCCGGCCTCACCTCCGAGCCCTGGCTGCTGGAGTCCAGCTGCGGGAAGAGCACAGTTGTCCACTGGGACCCAGATTCCCCCAGGAAGCACCTCTCCCCCTCCTGGGAAGCACCCCGGTGGTGACTCCTCCTCCAGGGATGAGGGGTGCCAGTGGGGGGCACTTCCAGACATTTGGGGGGAACCTTTGTCCCCAAAATTAAAGAAGCAAGAGCAATGAACAATGTCTGAACGCATTCTACAAAGCCGACCCCACTGTCACACCTGCAGCAGGTCACCAGTGAGCCGGAGGGCTGCTGCCCTGCTGGAAGGGACATTCTATTGTAGAGATGGCGGCAGAAAGGCCACAAGAGAGGGAACTGGATGTGGCCCCTCTGGATCAGAGAGAATTTCCAGAGAGATTTTTCCCAGGAGTCCTAAGAGTCCATATGCAAATTAACTCCCAGTTATCTGCCCAAATATCCCAGCATTCCTAGGGTGAGTCTGTAGACCCCATCCCCAACCCCTTAAAGAGTGCTCAAGCATTTCTTCTTTTACATTTATTTATTTATTTATTTATTTATTTATTTATTTATTTATTTATTTTTGCAGTACTGGGGATTGAACCCAGGGGCATTCTACCTCTGAGCTACACCCCCAGACCTATTTTTTATTCTTTATTTTGAAACAGGGTCTCACTAAGTAGCTGAGGCTGGCCTCAAACCTGAGATCCTCCTGTCTCAGCCTCCCAAGTACTGGGATTACAAGCGTGCGCCACCATACCTGGCTCCACTCCAGGTAACACTGTGACTCTCAGTCTGGGCCGACTCCTCCGGCTCGCTCTGCAGTGTGACTTTGGATAACTTACTTAACCTTTCTGAGCCTCAGTTTCCCTATGGCCAATACAAGGTGCTTATTATAATAACTCCTACCTCATAAGGTTCATAGGAGAATTCAATGAAATCACATGTTTAAAAAGCACATAGCTATGGCTCAAAAATGTTAGCCATTATTCATGCTTTTTCTTTAAACTTTCACTTACATCTCTGTCCACACCTCTGTCTACACTCACTCTTATACTTCCGTGTGTGTGTGTGTGTGTGTTACTGGGGATTGAACCCAGGGGCCTTCTACCTCCGAGCTACATCCCCAGCCCTAGTTTTTATTCTTTATTTTGAAACAGGGTCTCACTAAGTTGTGGAGGGCCTCACGAAGTAGCTGAGGCTGGCCGCGAACCCGGATCCTCCAGTCTCAGCCTCCCAAGTACTGGGATTGAAAGCATGCACCACCATGCCCAGCTCCTATCTTTATTTTTATTTTGAAACAGGGTCTTCCTAGGTTGATGAGAGACTCACTACTTGCTGAGGCTGTCCTCGAACTTGTGACCCTCGTGTCTCAGTTTCCTAAGTACTGGGATGACAGGTGTGAGCCACCACGGCCACCTTTATACTTCTTTCTCTCCATCCTTTTCCTTGCATCTGCTACCCTCTCTCCTTCCTCCCCCTTATTCCTCCCCATGTTCCTCCTCCTCCTCTTCCTCTTCCTCTTTCTTGACCTCTTCTCCCTCCAGGTAAATATCAGAATAGATGTTACCAGAGCAGGGCTAACGACAAAAATGCCGGCAGACTATGCCCCGGTGGCCAAGACAAGAACATGTTCTGCCCAGATGATCGCGCAAGGAGGCAGCCAGCCTCTGGGGACAGGTGTGCGGAGGGCTCCTCGCTCCACTTCCTGGGCACGGGGTTGTGCCCGCGCCAGCCTCCGCCGCCAGCCTCCCCGCCAGCACCGTGGAGGATGCATACCTTATGGCCATATTGTGGGGACGCGGGGCGAGGCTCGCGGAAGCTGTCAGGCACTGGAGACAAAGGCACGGCTGCTTCAAACTTATTTTAACAGTTTTCGGTAATATGATTTTCAGTTCATTTGGTTATCAAAAACACACTTTTTTCTCTCTCTCTCTCTTTCACTCACCACAATGGTAAAAGCAGATCTAGGCCGTGCTGAGGGTGCTAGTGCCTTGAAATTCTTTTATATATATATATATATATATATATATATATTACACACACATACGTGCTTGCACATATACGTATATCCCCACTAATTTCTCCATGCTGTGGAGAATTTGTCACACGCGCAGGTCTGTTTGATTTCATTAAACAGAATATTTAAGCATAAAAATTGTTTAATCGCCTTGTGTCATTATGAGATGAATTTCATTTTGCATACATTTGCATATTTCCTCCGAATTAAGGCTGCTCGTATGCAAATGAGGGACAGGTTGCGGCGGAGGTGTTTATTGTCGTCGCTGCAGGCTGTTCCAGTTGGACAGCTTTCTAGGTGGCGGGGAAGGGGAGGGAGGGCTGGGGCGGGCAGGGCCACTTCAGGAAGCCCAGGACTCTCTGGGGCTTCTGCCGCCTCCTCCTGGTGAAGGATGGGTGGGCGTGGCCCCCCGCGGGCTGGCCAATCAGAGCAGCCGCGCCCGGGAGGCGGAGGAAGCCCAGCTGTCTGCCCCAAAGGCTGCTGGGAGCCCCTGGGTACCAGGGATGGGGAGAGGGGCCTGCGAGGCCGGGCCCTGCTGTGGGCCCCTGCGGAGGAGCAGCTGACATTCCAGAGACTTCCCTGGACTCGTAGCTCGGGTGTGGGCTGCGCATCTTCCCCTGCCTGCTTTTTTCCCTCGTCCCCTTTGTTGCTTCAAGCCCGATTTGGTTTCTTCTTACCCGTTATTTCTCCTTTTTCTTTGTTTCTCCTTTGCCTGTCTCCTCCTGGCTTCCCTCCACCCCATGGCTGCCGTCCCTGCCCATTGTCTTCCTCGTTCTGGAAGGCGTCCGCACCCTGCCTCGCTGGCTCCTGCCTCAGTGTCCCCCTGCGTCTAGATCCATACCACTTTCCTGTGGAAGGTTGGGGCCGCGGATCCCTGGGAGCCAGGGCCGAGTGGCTTCCCAGGCGCAGAGCAAGGAGAGGAGCGCTGGGGCCGCCGAGCTGGCTGCGCGGCCTGCGGGCCTCAGAAGAAGATGGCCCGCCCTGCAGTCCCCCACCCCGCGCCAGGATGACCCAGCGCATCTGGAAAGGGGGTATTCACCGGGAGCAGGGTGGAAAAGCACCCCCGCCAGGCCCTGGCCTGCGCCAACCAAATCCCTCCTCTGGGACTCAGTTTCCCCTACTGCCTCTCGCAGTTCTCTTTGGACTTCCTTAGCAGTTGCAGGCAGGCGGTGACTAGGAAGGGACAGAGAATGTTCAGGAATTAACTGGTTTCGGAGCACCTCCTGCATGCCAGGCACGGGGTGGTGGGGCTAACGTGAAGGAGACTAGGTCCCCACCCCAGGCCGCTGATGTGGGGATGGGCAGCAGACCCCAGGAGCTTGTTGGAGAGGGAGAAACGCCTAAAGGGGGGCCACGGGCTGTGTCTCAGCTGCCCCTCTCGGGGGGCGCTGGTGGCCAGGTCTTGGGCCCACTTTCCAGTCCACACCCTCGGTGGCCTGGGGCCCTCTCTGACCAGGACGCCGGGGACCCTGGGGAGAATCATTGTTCTGGTTCTCCCAGCATCTCCCCAGAGCTGCCAGGCGGCGGCATCTGCCAGGCTAACCACCCTCCACCAGATTAGCTGCTCAGGCCTGGCTTTGGAGCCGAGCAATTAAATCAGAATTAATTGGCCGGTAGGCAGTCACCCTCCAATCGGAGCGGGAGGGACGGCGGGCCCGTTTTGCTGACTCGACAGAGCCCGCGCTCATCGACCAGGGCGGGAGGGGGAGGGGAGCTGGTGGGAATTAGAGGAGCCCCTCCTCCCACCTCCAGCCAAATACAACAGCCAGCAACTCTGTGGGGAATCCGACTTCGCTGGTGCGGAACTTTCTGGAATAGAACTTTGACTTGGCAACTTCGAAAATGTCCAACCAACCCCGGGATGTGTTTTAAAGGTGATTTAATTTTTAATCTCTTTATTCTCTTCCCAATCACAAAAGCAATACGTTACCTATTGATTTTTAAAAATCAAACATTGCAAATACGGGTGGGTTAGAAAGTCCCATAAAATTATGGGTCTGCATATATATTAGCGCTTGATGGGGGCGGGGAGAACCTGCAAGAGTGGGCTCCAAACTGTCAAGGGTACCTGGGGTGTGTGGAGGGAGGAATCCCGGGAGGCTGGCTTCCCTGTCATGCATTTAAAGGGGACGGTAAGGAGCGCAAACAGGTATGTTGGTGCTGGGCGCAGGGCGCAAGCTTGTCATCCCAGTACTTGGGAGGCTGAGACCAGAGGATCAGGGTTCTTGGCCAGCCTCAGCTACTTAGTGAGGCCCTCTGCAACTTAGTGAGACCCTGTTTCAAAATAAAGAATAAAAAATAGGGCTGGGGGTGTAGCTTGGAGGTAGAATGCCCCTGGGTTCAATCCCCAGTTCCACAAAAAAACAAAAAAAAATGTATGTTGGTGCCTGTTGTTGGATAAAGTTTTGTTTGGGTATTGTAAAAATTAAGCATTTTCATGCTGAAGAAAAACAATACAGAAATATCTACAAGACCCATGAACCTCAGCCTCCCGTTCCCACCGAAAGTGAGAACCCAGGAACGGGGCGCTCCGGCGGGGCAGAGCGAGGCTCTCAGGCTGCGATTCAGGCTCCTCGGCTTCCCGGCTGGGCTGTGTGACCTTCTCCAGGCCACTCGCCCTCTCTGGGCCTGGAGTAGACACAGTATTTCCCTCGACCCTTGAGATAATTACACACAGAGAACCCAGCATAGGCTGGTACAGGTGAGCGCTAACCGAGCAGAGCCTTTCTTCTTGGTCACCGCTAGGTAACCTAGCGCTCAGGCGGTAAGAGGACTCGACTTCCAGCCTCGAACCCTAAGATGCTAGGGCCCGGACATCTCCCGCCGCTCCCTGGCACCCAGGTAAGATCCCAGAGGTGTGGTAGTCTGTCCTCAGGATACGCCTGCCTCCAGAGCCCAGCGTGGAGAAGCCACGGGAGCCCAGAGTCTGCGCAGAGCCCCTAACCTGACCCGCTCCCGACTGCCCGCCATCCGCCTAATGGGGACTTGGATCCGTCCCCCTTCACCTCCGGGTCCTCAGTTTCCCCATCCGAGACACAGAGCGAGAACCAATAGCTGGTGGCGAATGCGCCCGCTGGGAGGAGAACATCGTGAATTCTCTTTTCTCGTTGAATGAGCTTGTGTGTTCAGCAGCCGGGGTCCCGGGGAGCCAGCTGGGCGCAGTGGTGGCGACGGGAACACAAGGCAGGTGAGTTTGGGGGTTCGAGAGGGAGGAAAGGGGGGCGGAGGAGCCGGGAGAGCGGGCTGAGTGGTCAGGCGGCACGCGGCGGGAAGCCCCCCGAGGTGTTTGTGTAGGAGCCGCGGCTGCGGACGGGCCTGGAAACCTGAGCGCCCGCGGTCAGCCGGGGTCACCAAACCCAGACTAAATAGTCTGGCGGCCGCGCTGCGCCTGCGAAGCCGTCCAGGATGGAAGGGGCCGGGCAGGGAGGCGCGGGGAGGGCAGCGTCACCGCAGGGCCACCGCCCCGCTGCGGGCCGGATCCTCGATGGCACGGCCTGGGGCCTGGCTTCCTCTCTGTTTTTCTATTTTTTCTTTATTTCAATTTCCGTTTCTTAGTGGGTAAGGAAAGGGGACTGAGGACAGCCCCCCAGCCCCTCGTCTGCTCTCCTGTCTGCAAAAGGCTCCGTGCCGTATGCCCCGCTCTGTTCTTCAGGCCTGGAGCCAGGACTTCACACCCAAAGGGGGCCCAGTACTGCTGTGTGGCCTTGGACAGGTTACCAAGCCTCTCTGTGCCTTATCAGAGCTCATGTATCAAGCGGGGCTGTGCCTGTGTGGATTGACGTTCGGGCCACACTAGCACATAGGTGCCTTTGTTTGAGTGGGACAACGGGGTCCCCTTGGGCAGATCCTGCCCCCTGGCTTCAGATGTGAGGACCTGGACCGGGTGCCCTGGGGCAGCGCACGGCGTTTGTAACTGCACGGGGCCGTCTTTCCTGAGCGTCTGTTCTGGGCCAGTCACTGCCTGTGGTGCTCGAAACCTCATGTCCACATGAGAAGATGGGTCTTTTCTCCCCCTTCTTAGAGATGAGGAAATGGAGGCCTAGAGAAGCTGTGTGACTCACCCGAGGTCACACAGCACATTGTCAGTGGCAGAATCTAAACACGCCATTGCCTGGTCGCTGAAGGTCAACACCTCCTTCTAATACACGAAGCTTCTGTTTAAACACCAGAGCCAAAAGGTGGCCACAGTCCAGGCATCCACGGACGGAGAAATGGGTAAAGGAACTGGGACATACTAGTGCAATGGAGTATTACACAGCCTTAAAAAGGAAGAGGATTCGGACACACGCTACAACCTGGGCCAGCTTTGAGTCGTTAGGTAAGTGAAATCAGAGGCCGCAAAAGCACAAATATTATCTGACTCCACTCATAGGTGAGGTGCCCGGAGTAGTCGAACGCACAGACAGAAAGTGGGGGGGGCTTGCAGGACTGGGGAGGAGGGAACGGGGACTTAGCATTTAGTGGGTGCAGATTAAGCATCAAGCATGCTCAGTGCCTCTGAATTGTTTAAAAATGGTAAATTTGGGGATCTGTAGATCTTACCCCAGCAGGACCATCGCTTCTTTAAGGGAGGTGTTTGTGTTCCCAGGCCCCCACCCCAGACAAGACCGCTGCCCGAGAGGCCTCTGTCGCGTTTCCCGCCCTCCACACCAGCACACTGGTTTTCTGTATCCTGGCCTGTGCTCTGGGCCCGCAGAGGACGTCTGTCCCCATCGGTGTGCTCAGGGCAGCCCGGAGCCTGCGCCAGCCCGGACACGGCTCCGAGCGCCGCGCCAAGGGACCAGTGTCCAGATGCGCATGCGCATGAAGGGAGTTTTCACTATCAGAAAGCCTGGCTCGTGCACCGCGCAGGAAAAGCCCGACTTGCACAGGGCGGCCTCCGTGCTGGCCTGGGGCGGGGCGCAGACCTCTGCAGTTCCTTCTAGAAGTCTCTGAGAAGCACCTCACCCTCTCCAGGGGCCGGGCTGCGTGTGAGGACCATGAGCAGGCTCGGTGGCCCGGCCCTGGCCCTGGCCCTGTCCCCGCGGCAGGACTGACACTGGACCGTTGTCACCGAGCCCTCCCAGGCCCCGGGGGTCCTGCCTCCTCTGTATTTCCACCTCTTGGCAGGTCAAGAAGATGGTCGCTCAAGCCGGGTGGCACAGGCATCCTGAGGCGGGGTCCCTGCAGGCTCCCACCCTTGGCTCTTACTCTTTCCGGACTCAGTGGTGGCCACCTCTGCTCCAGGGCCCCTGCGGTCCCCAGGGGATGAGAGGCCACCAGCCCCTCTCAGAGTTGGGGAAGCCGGGAGCTGAGCGAGGGGCCGACCCCTCCACAGCCCGTGTCCCAGCGCTCGAGTGTGGCTCTGCTCATTCTTTAAACGCCTGTGGGCGCCTCTCCAGGCACAGGGTGGAGAGCCAGGGACCAGGGGGCCAGAGGGAGGACTCGGGGAGGACGACCCGCCTGTGTCTGACCCCACCCACGACAGACACACGTGCTGCACGCTAGGCCAAGTCAGTTTAAATCGGGAGCAGGGATGGAGGAAGACGAGAAAGAGGAGCTCTGGGAACTGATATAGTAAGAAGGCTCTGCCGGTCTGGGGAGGCCCAGGAAGGCTCCTGTATCGCTCCAGTTTTTGTTTCTATAATGATATGCCTGAGGCTGGGTGAAGTTATGAAGGAAAAGAAGTTTATTTAGCTCAAAGTTTGGAAAGAGACTACAACTTAAGTCTGGAATATCTCCCCAAAGGCGTGTGTATGAAAGGCTTGGTCCTTAGCTTCACTTTGGGGAGGAGGTGGACTCTAGAGGTGGGGCTTAGTGGGAGGAAGTTAGGTCATTGGGGGCGTGCTCTTGAAGGGCATTGTGGGACCTGTCTTGCTTCTCTTTCTTCCTTCCTTTCTTTTTCCTTCCTTTCTTTTTTTTGTGGGGTACTGGGGGTTGAACCCAGAGACATTCTACCTCCAAGCTATACCCCCAGCCATATGTGTGTGTGTGTGTGTGTGTGTGTGTGTGTGTGTGTGTGTGTAGTGTGTGTGTGTGTAGTGTGTATATGTGTGTGTATTCATATATATATATACACATACATATATACGTGTGTATATATATATATATTTTTTTTTAAACCGAGTCTCACTAAGTTGCTGAAGCTGGCCTCAAACCTGCAATCCTCCTGTCTCAGCCTCCCAAGTACTGGGATTACAGGCGTGTACCACCCCTGCTCCCAGCAAGATCAGACTTACTGCTGAGTGTGCCTCGGATCAGAGGGGTGGATGGCAGGAGGGCGATGTGCTGGGAGGCGACTGCAGGGTCCGGGCGGGAGATGGTGCCGGTGGGCAGCAGGGAGGCAGTGAGGGACGGGAGGAGGAGATGGCGGAGTAGAGAGAGGCAGGCAGGGAAACCTCCAGGATGGCCGGAGCGAAGGGCTGGGCGAGGGCGCGGGATGGCTCAGGTCCGGGCTTGGCGGCAGGACAGCTGGACCTCAGCCCCTGGGACCCTGGGAGAGGAGCAGGTGCCGGTGGGGAGGGAGGAGGGGGATCTGCAGCTACAAATGCTCTTGGGGCCGGCAGCCTCCGACAGGGAAACCGAGCGTCCCACCAGCGTCACCCCTTCCCCAAGACGACACAGCGAGCCAGCCGGGGCCAGAGCGCAGGGCCCCCGCGGCTGGCTCGGAGACCAGCCAGGAAGCCTCACGCGCTCGTCCGTTCCATAAGCATTCTTGGGTTCGAGGAACCGATCTCAGTTCCAACCTTTAAAGAGTTCTTGGTGGGACGACTGACGCACGTCCCTGCTGGGATAGCCGGGGTGGGCAAGGGCTGAGGGGAGTCCCCACAGCTTCAGAAACACCGAGAAAGATGCTCTGGCTTTGCTCGGGGAAGGGTGGCAAGGCAGGGAGCGGTCTCCAGGAGTTTCAGGAAAGACTTGCTTTCTGAGCCGATTCCCTACATGTGAGCTGCTGGTAGTCTGAAGGGGAAAGAAAGCTTTGGACACTGCTCTAGTGTGTGCAAAGGTCCTGGGGCAGGAACGTGCATTCAGGAATTCAAGAGGTGTTGCTTTAAACAGAAAGGAAGAGACCAGAAGCAGAGCTGGCCGGGGCCTGGCCAGCGGATGTGCTGCGGAGGGGGCGACCTCAGTCCTCCAGCAGGCTGCCTCAAGGCCCACCGCGTGGACACTGCACCAGCCCTGCGGTTGGCTGTCTTCTTTTACCACTGTTACCTGTTACCTGGGAGCTGCCCTTCGCGCAGTAAAACATTCACAGCCCCAGAATATGAAGCCACATGATGCTGGCTGGCTTTTCCCACATGCCACCTACAAGGCTGCTCTGCCTGACACGAGGCAGTGTGGTCACAGCGGCAGGGCTCTGGAGCCAGCCTGCCTGGGTACGAATCCCGCCCTCATGACCCCGGGCAAGCCTCTGCTCTCTTGGTATCCTCCTCTCTCAAACGGGGTCCACTAGGACTGGGGGGTTCCCATGAGCAAAGTGCTTAGTAGGAGTCTTGGCGCATAGTAGGTGTTCATTAAATATCGTCTGTTTGTTGATTCCACACCAATCCTGTAAGAAGGGATTTATGGTTTCCATCTGCATTTTTTTTTTTTTGCAGTGCCTGGGATTGAACCCAGGGGCGTTCTACCTCCAAGCTACACCCCAGCCCTATTTTTTATTCTTTATTTTGAAACAGGGTCTCACTAAGTTGCGGAGGGCCTCACTAAGTAGCTGAGGCTGGCCGCGAACCCGGATCCTCCAGTCTCAGCCTCCCAAGTACTGGGATTACTGGCATCACCACGCCACCACACCATCTGCATTTTAAAGATGAGCGAGCGGGGCTTCAACAGGACGAGCCTGACCGCGGGCCCCCAGGTAGGAGCTGGGACAGCTGCGATCAGAATCCAGGTCCTGGACTCCTAACCGCTCCTCCGCACTGCGCCTGACCTCAAGGTCAAGGGTACATACGACATCCCTGCATCAAGGACTCCAGTTTTGATCTTAAAACTGAGGTTGGGCCGGGCGTGGTGGCGCACGCTTGTAATCCCAGTACTTTGGGAGGCGGAGACTGGAGGATCCGGGTTCGCGGCCAGCCTCAGCTCTCTCTCTCTCTCTCTCTCTCTCTCTCTCTCTCTCTCTACTTAGTGAGGTCCTCCACAACTTCGTGAGACCCGGTTTCAAAATAAAGTATAAAAAATAGGGCCGGGGGTGTAGCGCGGAGGTAGAACGCCCCTGCGTTCAATCCCCGGTACCGCGAAAAAAAAAAACTGAGGTCAGCAGCCTCCGTGAGAGGCGGGAGGCGGGCTCCGGGAGGGAGCCCCCGCCGCTGGTGGGGCGTCATGAGCGCTGGAGCCCAACGGCCGTGGGTCCAAATCCCAGCTCCGACCACTTCCTGCCTGAGTGACCAGACAAGGCATTAATAACCCTGAGACTCAGTTTACCCATCTTTGAAGCCACGTGGTCGGCTAGCTCCAGTCAAAGGAAGCTTCTGGAACTGACGTGACTGTGTGTGTGTGTGTATGTTTGTGTGTGTGTGTGTGTGTGTGTGTGTATCACTGGGAATGGAACCCAAGGACTTTCTACCTCCGAGCTCCACCCCCAGCCCTTTGTACTTTTTTTTTTGAAAACAGGGCCTTGCTAAGTTGCTGAGGCTGGCCTCAAACCTGCAATCCTCCTGTCTCAGCCTCCCAAGTACTGGGATTACAGGCGTGCGCCACTACGCCCAGCTGACATCACCTTTTAAGTAAAGAGAGTATGTGAAGTTAGCTCAGAAAAAGGAAACGCGTCCCCGAAGCCTCGTCTGACGTGCTCCGTGAGCACCTGGCCACTCTGAGACTCAGTTTACCCACCTGACACACAGGCAGAGTGAGAAGAGGTGCCCTGTCTCTTGCCAGGGATGCGTGAGCCAGAGCGGGGCTTTGGAGGCCGCCATCCGAGGCTGCCTCTGGACCCGCCCTCCTCCAGCAGGGCCTCTGGGCAAGTCTGGCGGGTGAGACGGGCCGGCGTGCCGGAGCTGCGGGCTCATTTGGACACACGGGGTGACGCGCTCGCCATCCGGCCCAGGGCAGGCATGCGAAGAGCTGGGCTCTGGGCCGGCGCGACGCACCCTGAGCTCCTCACCAAGCTCAGATCCTGTACACAAAGGTGGAACTTCGTGGGAACTTAAAGTCCTGCGCCTGCTCAGCAGGGGCCGTCGGGTGACCCTGAGGCTCCTTAGGAGCAGAGAGCCCGCACATGGAAACCTTCCAGTCACCGCGAGCCGGCTGGGTGCCCCGAAGCTTCCAGTTGTGTGACACCCTGGGTCCAGGGCCGAGCGCAGCTGGGCTGCTCCGTCCGTCGAGGTGGGTTCCAAGCGCCCAATGAGACCTTTTCAAGTTCCCGCGACCAGTAACCCCGGCCTCCCTCCAGTCGTAAACCACATATGGGATTAATAGCAGCCGCGTCAAACCAGACGAGGCCGGGTTCAGGCTCCAGAGCAAGCGAGGTTCACAGGGCGGGAGCGCTGGAGAGGCCCTAACAAGCTCGGGGGCTCTGCCCCTCCCCGTCCGCTTTATTGAATCTGGTTCTTGCTGACGTGGTTACGGCCTGTGATTTCACTTTATGATTCAATAACCCATTTGAAGCTTGTAAATAACACGGTTCTGCCATCCGCTCCCGCCTGGCCCGGTTGCCACCGTGGAAGGGGGGCTCCGCTCAGTCTCCATGCTGGCCGGGCGCCCGGGGAGGATGCTCAACGAAGCCTCGGCGTGGATCTTGGGCATTAGACAAGGAGGATCGGCTTCCAGCACCGCCCAGAATTCATTAGGGACCCGCCCATCCAATGAGGACTTTAGCCACTGCAGACAGGGCCGGGTCTGGGTGCGCCTGACCCTTCCCCCGAGGCAGGGCTGAGCACCATGGGCATACACCTTGACTTGCCCCCTCTGGACCCCATCAGAGTGACCATAGCGGTTCTGGTCCACAGATCCTACGAGTTCTCACAACTACACTTCCTCCCCATCCTCCGCTGCTAACTGGTTAGCCTGCTGCTCACAAGAGGACAGGTGTGTGGAAAAGGAGCCCAGCCCGACATGCCCGATCCAGCCCAGAACCCCTGGCTGTGCCGCAGGGCCAGGCAAATTGCAGGACAAGGAGTTACTGTCCATGTAAGTCACTGAGTCTGGGGATGTTTGTTTTGCAGCTGTAACTAACTGATACACTATCGGCTTGGGGCTTTTCAACCAAACGACTCAGTAGGTGATGATTTATAAAATTCTCAGAATCACTGGAGACATGAGCTGATGAGGTCCCGACAATAGGCCCTGTGCTTCTGAGTCTCCATGGCTCGAGTTCCTCAAGCCGAAGTTGGAGCCTGATTCTCTCCAGGAGAGCAGCAGGGTTCCTGCTGAAAAAGCCATACTGATTTATTTTATTTATGTATTTATGTATTTATTTATTTATTTTTGTGGTATTCGGGATTGAACCCAGGGACATTCTACCTCCGAGCTACACCTCTGGCCCTTTTTATGTTATATTTTGAAACAGGGCCTTACAAAGTTGCTAAGAGCCTCACTAAGTTGCTGAGGTTGGCCTCAAACCTGGGATCCTCCTGTCTCAGCCTCCCTAGTACTGGGGTCACAGGCGTGTGCCACGGCGCTTGGCTTTGTCCCATCTCCTTGGATTTGGGTGAGAGCTGCCTGGGGTCATGACACAGGACGGGGAGTGGAGGCCATGGTGGGAACCGCTCCACTGGAACCCGGCCTCTTGACTCCACCACCCGCAGGGTGGGACGGTCTTCAGGCTCGGCCTCCCCCGCCCGTCTTGGGCCTTTGCTGAGGCTGGCCGGTTGCCCGGGTGGCTCGCCAATCATCTCTTCCTGGAAAGTATAAGGAGCACCGTGAGTGGTCAACGGACATCAACTGGGTACACATGTAGAATTTGAGCTCTTATCCTTCACGCTCTTCTTTTCCCTCTCCTGTCTGGTATGCCCTTCCTGCATTTAGAAACCCAACAAACTCCTATTCATACTGCAAAACCTAAACGTCGTAGCCCTTCTGCAAAGTCTCCCCCACACCCAGCTCATTCTTCCCATGACCCTGAAGTAATTTAACAACATGTGAGGTCACACCCACGCTGAAGAGCTTCCCGGGCTGGTGGTCAAGGCTGCCATGAGCACACACCTCTGGAGGCCATTTATCTACAGCCTGTAGTTTGAGACGCTTGGAAGTCAGTTCCCATGACGTCACCATCTTGGTGCCAACTCAATTGCTCATGGCTGCCTGGAGGCTCTAGAACTTGGAAAGCATGGTGCTGTGATGGATTAGCAATGTCTGCCGTGTGTGCAGCCAGGAGGGCTCTGGCCTGCGTGCCAATCATCTGCACCCTGCTCGAGCAAGTGCCGCTTGCCTGCCAGGTGCGGCAGCCTGGCCGGTCGGCAGGATGGAGAGAGCCATAAACAGTGAGACTTTTCCCATCCTGAGCTGAGCACAGACCATGAGCGCGGGGGGGAAGCACTCCCGCTGCTCAGGGATCTAGAAGGCTCCCAGAGGCCCTGACCAGCAAGCTGAGCTTGAAGGAAAAGCGCGATTTCATCATCTCCATGTGGATCCAGTTGATAGACATTGAGCACCTACTGTATGCCATGGATTTTAAAGGTGGAGAAGATGGTCAGGGCTAGATTCTCATAGTAGGTTCTCAGGCCTGCAGGCGGTCACATCAGCCACAGCGAAGTCTTGCACGTGGCCACCGGGCAGGAGCACGAGGGCAC
Organism: Glis glis; assembly: GCA_004027185.1. Lineage (NCBI taxonomy): Eukaryota > Metazoa > Chordata > Mammalia > Rodentia > Gliridae > Glis > Glis glis. Next base: position 37,619 of record PVJS01008432.1, read on the forward strand.
AGGCCCCCGGGGAGGGGCTCTCAGGAAGGTTCTGCGGGCTGGAGACCGGCTTTCATCCCACGAACCCGGGGAGCAAAGGAGGCGCGCACCGTCCCTGTCTCCCTGCCGAGGGGCTGCGGAAGCTTCCCCCGCCCAGTCCTCCCGCCCCGAGAGCAGAGCTCCTGCAGCCGCGAGGACGCGCTGCTATTTTAAGCCACCTGCCAACAGCCTGCCGCCCCCACTCTGCCTTGACACGCGCTCCTGACAGGAAGCCCCGCTTCGCCCAGCACGCGGCGCCGGCGGCTGGATGCAGACGCGCACCCGGGCAGGTGATGGCGGTGGGGGACCCTCAGCTCCCTTCCCGTCCGCCACCAGAGGGGACCACCAGCATCCGGGCTCAGACACTGGCCGGCTGAGCTGGGCGCTGCCCCTGGCCTGCCGTTCTCCCCAGCGTGATCCTGATAAGACGCCTCTCTTCCCTGAGCCTCAGTTTCTGATCTGTAAAATGGGTATGATTCGTAATGAAGGAACCTGTCACACAAGGGGAGTCTTCTGAGATCAAATCTGAAAGGGGCTCGGCCTGGCACGTGGCTCCCCCGGCCTCCATACCCCATCCTGCTTTCCCCTCCACCCCCTCATGGCACATCAGGTGTCTGCAGAGCCATAATGGCAGAGGTGGCAGAGGTTTTGGTATAGCATCTGGCACATAGTAGGCCCTCAGTAAGTCGGCATCAAATAAGGAGAATGATCCCTGATACACCGCCCAACTTCTCCAAGCCTCTGTTCCTCCTCCATAAAGCAGGAATTCAAATGGAGTCATTCATTGATTCACTCACTCACTCATTCAGTCATTCGGTAGCAAGCCATTGAGCACCTACTATGCGCCAAACACGTGCGAGGCCCTAGGGACGCGACACTGCGCGGAACAGGCGGGCCCCCTGCTCGCGGCATGACATCGAGACTGTCCTGTGTCCTCTGGAAAGATCCCGAGCCAGTTCTCAACGTGGACGCGATGACCGATGGACGTTCACCGAGTCTCGTTCCCTTTCTAAAATCAGAGCCGGCCATATTGCTGCGGCTGCTGCCACCAGAGGAAGGGCCAAGCCTTGTCCCCGTGGCCTGTGGCCCAGAGAAGTCTGGGTCCCCTTCCTGTTGCGAGCAGCTCAGCAATCCCACCAGCAGGCACCCGAGCCGCCGTCACCCGCGGCCGGGTCCCAGAGCGCACGTCCTGCCGATCGGGCTGACCCTGAGCCAGCAGCAGGACGCTGTGACCACGGGCGGCCCCTCTCGAGCCCGGCCAGGACCTCAGAGTCTGGGCCGCCCCAGCCCAGGTGCCAGCCGGACCTGCCCGAGCGTAATTCAAGAATATTTCTCAAAGCCAACCGTGCCCCGGCATCTCAAAGGTCCCCGACACCCAAAACGCCAACTCTGCACTGAGGTCCGGTTTCCCCTGCGGTGGCCCGGCGCCTGCTCTCTGGAGCGGCCTCTCAGAGCCTGGCTCATCCCCCAGGCAGCTGTGTGGCCTCAGGCAAACTACCTCCCCTCTCTGTGCCCGTTTCTTCACCTGTAAAACAGGGATAATTATAGCACCTGCCTTCTTGGGTTGTTAGGAGAAAAGGAGCCAATCTACGCAAAGCCTTAGAATATTACTACACTGGCTAAGGCTTTGCCTTGTGGGTGCCATTATCATTCGATTTCTAGACTTCGGGCATCTTTTAAGGGAGAGCGGGGTCTGGAGACTAAAGGGGATGCGTGCTCTGCAAACCTCCCAAGTGCTAGGGGCAGAGGCGCTGAGTGCCATGGGCCTGCTCCCTGGTGCCCAACTCTTCACCCACTCGCAGAGCAAGACATGCGCCCAAAAGCTCATTGGGACTGCTGGTGAGTACAGCTTAGTTCCCCGCCCCTTGATGCTGGGTGTGGCTAAGTGATTTGCTTTGGCCAATGGGCTGTCAGCAAACCCGATGCAGGCAGAGGCCAGAAAGGTGCTGGCGCTTCTGTGGTAAGCTAGTCCTGCCCCTACAGCCAAGGCCCTGGCATGAGCACACCCGACCCACGGCTGCAGCATGCGACCCAGCCCAGATGGGCACAGCCAAGATCGGCCTAGGACTGACTTCCCTGTAGACCTCTGAGCAAGAAAAATAAATAAGTATCATTTTCGACTGCCAAGATACAGAGCCATTTGTTACGCAGCATTAGCACAATGCTAGCTAGCTGAGATGCCTGCTGTGCATTGGCATCCTGGCCTTCTTGTGTTGGCTGAAAGCGATTCTGCATGGCACACATTTAGTGCGATACTAGACACATGCAGACATGGGATTCTTAACATCATTTTGGTGAACGACGGGCCACTTAGATGACAGTGGTCCCAGGAGACCATATCGCCTAGCAACATCGTAGCCATCCTCGATGGTGTAGGCACCATCCTGTTCACACAAGGACAAAACTGGATAATGATTCATCTCTCCGCACAGAACCCAGTCGTTCAGCCACGCCGGGCTGTAGAAAGCTCTCAAGTAGCCTTCGCCATTTCTATCATCATCCTCGTTGTTATCCTAGCGTGGTCGCCGGGCCGGCTCCGCAGCTGGAGCCCGGGTCCTCCGCTCCGAGCCGAGAGGTCAAACGCGCCCCCAGGACCGCGCGCCCCGCCGCCCGCCGCCTCTCGTTGATGTTGGGGAGAGCTGAGAGAGAAGTGTTAAATTTGTTCTTGGCTACTTTTCCTTTGCAACTCCCAGCGGCCCTGCTTACAAACTGAATCAGTTATCAGCTAGTTAGGCTGCGGTCCCCGGAGGTGCAGCTTGAATACAGATAGGGACCTATGCATTATTCAGTGCGAAGACGGCAGAAATGAGCAATACTTCCAAAGCCAGAACAGCAGTGGCAGTAAGGGAATAATTAGCGAGCTGTCACTCGTCCCTGTCACTGTTTTCTCCCTTAACACATGAGGGAAAATAAAAAAATAAAAAAATATATTTTTTTTATAAAGGAAGAAGGAAAAAAAAAAGGCAGGGACGATCGTCTTGCTTCTCAAGCATCTGGTAGGTTCAAATGTGACACCAAAGAAATCCAAAACCGGGGCGCTGGTGCATCACACAAAGCCCCGGCCCGAGGACCCCCAATATCTTATCGCGCGCCCCTCTTCCCGCCTGGTGATTCATGAGCGCGCCCCCGCCTCCCATTCGGATTTCCTGCACGTTTCTGTGGCGCTGGGGAATTCATGTCTCCCCTCTAAGGGGAGGAGGGTCCCGGGAGGGGAGCGGCGGGGGAGGCCGCGCAGGGGCGAGCCAGGGCGGCGGTGGAGGTGACCTTTCACGAGGAGACTGGGAGGAGGTTGACAAGGGCCGCGCTGGGCTCATTTAGGGACGGCGCGGTTTGATTATTCATGAGTTTACGCGCGCAGAAAGAAATCATTTTGCTGCGTGACTTCTCGTCGTTTCTTCTGGAAGCTATTTTTATTTATCTATTAATGTCTTGTTAGATTTTTTTTTTCGTTTTCTTTTTCCTTTCGGTGGCAAGCCGGTTCACCACTCGGCGCGCGGGGGTCTGTGATGTGCGGGGAGCGGTTTCTCGAGCACAACCCCCTCCTCTGGAAAAATAGCACGGATGTGTTGGGAGGGGCGGGGGGCACCCTGATATTTCCCATTTGATTCCTGCCTCCGCTTCCTGTTAGAAATGAGCAGGCTGCCTTCGGGTAGGACAGTCGCCTTCTGTATTTCTTAGCGACCTGCACCCAGCTCAATGGGATGGGGGGGACGCTTTGTAGAAGAAGAATCAGAAAGGGGTCCCCAGGGGAAAGGGGACTGGAGGCTTGGGGACACAGGGGCTCTTCCAAAATCAGGGCCCACATGGGATACAAGTTGTCTGGTGTGACTCCCAGTCCCTAAACAAGCCCCTTTCTTCATAAAAAATACCTTCCTTAGCGGGGCATGGTGGCACACACCTATAATCCTAGTACCTGGGAGGCTGAGACAGGAGGACTGCAGGTTCAAGGCGAGCCTCAGCAACTTAGTGAGACCCTCAGCAACTTAGCCAGACCCTGTTTCCAAATAAAAAAAATAAAATAGGGCTGGAAGTGTCGCCTGGAGGTAGAACACACCTGGGTTCAATCCCAAGTACCAAAAATAACAACAACAATAATAATAACAATGATGATAATAGATACCTTCCTTACTGCATAACAGTAAGGTTACTCAGGGGTGGAAGATTTTTACCATGAAAGCTCAGAGATAAATGGCATTCTTTCACAGTCCTACTAAGCCACGCTTACAGAGTCCATAGATAAGCTGGGCATGGTGGCACATGTCTGGAATCCCAGTTCTTAGGAGGATTACAGGCTTGAGGCCAGCCTCGGCAATTTAGCAAGACCCTGTTCCAAAATAAGAAATAAAAAGGTCTGGGGGTGCAGCTCAGAGGTAGAATGCCCCTGGGTTCAATCCCTAGGACCAAAAAAATAAATAAATAAAATAAAATAAGAGTCCACAGATAGCAAGCCTAGGTACCACTGCACCATTCCCAGTGCCCAAAGCAGACATTACTAATCAATCCCAGAACACTCTCCTCAATACATCCACTGAGTCTCCCAGGCAGCCACTAACAGGCAAGGAACTCTTCTACTCCTGGAGATGGGAGAGCAGCAAGTCCTGAGGGAGGAAGAGAGGATGCTGGGATCATAGAGTCGAACTGAAGTCTACGTAGATCGTGAGTTCTGGATTAGAGACGGGAAGAAGAGGAAGCCTAGAGGGGAGTCTCGGTGGCCTTGTGGTCTCTGGTGAGTTTCTCCATGGCTGAGGCCTCAGAATGGACATCTACGGAATGGGGACAGCGGTCAATGGTGCTGGGTCACTGAGCCCCCGGGAGCACCCACGGAGATGTGCAGACCCTCACCCTCCAGACGCAGTGTAGAGGAGACCCTCACCCTCTAGACGCAGGAAGTGGAGAGTCGAGAGGGCGAGGCTCTGATTCTAGACAGAGGCCATTCCCCCATCTCAGAATGTCCCTTCTCCCCTGGCCAGCCCCTGCCCAGGCAAGCACCACCTGCCCTGGGAGTGTTGAATACTGAGTCCCTGCAGGGTGACTCCCCCTTCAAGCCTCTGCGCTACCACACTTTCACATTTGCTGTGCATGTTCAACCTCTTTCAGTCAACTTAAATTATTATCTTTCTTCCCAGCTAGATTGGAGGTTCAGGGGCGAGGCTGGGAGATGCGGCCCCCTGTCTGTCCCCAGCAGCCAGCACAGAGGTTGACACCCAGAAGGAAGCCAGTCAAGGTTTGCTGAATGATGGCATGACCTGCTGTGTTCCTCCAGGCAAACCTGGCCCCTCTCTGAGCCCGATGTCTGGTACTCAGGCCAGGCTGAGACTTAGAGATGGCCAGTGTTTGTGCGGGAGGTCACAGATGGGGCGCAGGCTGGAGCAGGGGCGCCACCCCATCGGCCTCCTCCCTGGCTCTTGCCAGCTCCCTCTTACACAGTTGATGCTGCAGGAGAAAGCCGGACACGTTGACACGGGAGAACGGTCTTTTGTGGCAGTGGTAGGGAGAACGGTCTTTTGTGGCAGTGGTAGCTCGGGGAGGTCCGGGACCTGCAGAGGGAGGAGAAGGTGTGAGAGTCAGGACCAGAGGTTCCTGATGACAGCGCTCAAGCCACGCACTGGCCCAGATAAACCCCCGGAGATAAACCCGGGTCTTAATTCCTAGAAGGTGTGCGTGCTGCCTGGGAAGCGGCGAGTCTCTGCAGATGGGACTGAGGGGCTTGAGATGGGGGAGCTTCCTGCGTGACCCGGGGTCCGCGCGTGCAGTGTGGCCCTTATCAAGCAGAGAATAATTTATTCAGCATGGAATTCAGAGCACGATTCAGCACCTACTTCCTTTTTCAGTTTCCTTCTCTGCAAAGTGGGCGTGATCAAATCCCTCCTGGGGATCCGAGGGCCCTGAGTGATCTATGGACGCAGAGCCCTGGGAACAGGACACGGCGGGCCGAGTGCAATGTTAGTTAGCGGGCTGTTATCGTGGTTGTTTGTTAAACACCTACTATGTGCCAGACAAAGGGCTCTGCCCCTGTCGTCCCACTGAAGCCACACAAACCCCACAGGAGCTTCGTGACCATCCCCATTTTACAAACGAGGAAATGTGAGCTCAGAGAGGCTGAGTCCCTTGCCTTCGGTCACACAGCTGGCAAACGGCAGAAGGAGAACTCAGGTCTATGCAGTTCCAGTGTGTGCATTCTTCTACCAACCCTTTAAGAGAGCTGTTTCTTGACCCCACAACAAAGCAATCAATTTCTACAATATTATAATAATCGGGGATCGGATGCCTGTAACCAAATATCCAAGTACAAATTGTTTACACAATATAGGGAATTACTTTTCTTTCTTGTAAAAAAAAAAAAAACAGAAAGTTGGCAGCTCCATGATGCCATCAGGGACTGACATTATTTTTAGCTGTTGTACAACCATCCTTAAAGTGTGACCTGTCTCCCAAGGTTCTCAAAATAGCTGCCAGAGCTCCAGCCATCACATCCATCTTTCTAGACTGGAAGAAAGAGATGGTTCGATGATGAAGAGATAAGTGCTAGCTTAGAGTGCCCTTTTTGTAAGAGAGCTTTTCTGGAAGATGCACTTAGCAACTTCTGCTTACAAGTCATTAGAAGTGATCATGCCCGCCCCATGTGCTAGGGAAGCTGGGAAATGTCCTGTTTTTAATTTGGAAGCGCTGTTACCGCCCCCAACAGATGTTCTCTGGGTGGGAAGAAGAGGTGAATGGATATGCATGGGCAACAGGGGCCCAGAGGACGACACTGACCCAGGGACCCGGGGTCCTTCTTCAATTGGGCATCGAGGAGGATGTTAACGATCCAGTCCCAACAATGCCAGGGCCCTGTGGCCTCACATAAATAACACACGGACATGTGTTATTCCCTAGCAAGGCTCAACCCGGCATTAGTATTCAAAGAAAAAACCTGAGAGATCCAGGGACAAAAAAAAAAGGGCACGGAGCAAACTCAGGCTCCAGCCTGGCTCTGGACTCCTAGTTGAACGCTCTTTCAACTACGCCGGATTCTTTTCTGCCCCTCCCCCAGACTTGGCACGTGGCTTCCACTCGCCCCAGCTTTTGGACGTGTATATGTGTAATCATTAGTGCACATAAGTCAATACTTCTGGTTTTCTTCCCTTCCACGTTATGGTGGGCTGTGCTCATGACACCCCCCGGTCCGCTGTGTTGGAGTAAGGACACAGGACTAGTTCTGGCCCAGGAGTCCAGGGCAGAAGCCATGTCTGTCTATTCTTGGTAGATGACCACTGTGAGTCCCCTCAAAGATCAATTCTCCCTTTATACTCTGACCAGCAACGTTTGAAAGGGTGAGTGTCCACTGTTCTGAACACCCAAGTGACAGTTATCAGCAGAGCCTCTGGCCAGCTTGTGATGAATAGGAGCATCGACAAGAAATGAAATTGACCAAATTATGTCCCATGCATGTATCGATTTGTCACAATGAATCCCACTATTAGGTATAGTTATACAACACCAAGAAAATATTACCTTAGAAAAAGAAGCAAACCTTTGTCATTTCAAGCCCTAGATTTGGGGGCTGCTCGTTACTGCAGTGTAACCTCTTCCAACCTGACTGATACACAGGACATTTCCTGGGGTTATAGTATGCTGAAAACATCTTCAGTCATGGGCCTTGTGGGCAAATAGGATCCGAACCCCCATGGAAAAGTGGGATAAATGAGTCTAGAGTTTTGGTAACTCTAGACCAGAGGGTCATAGATGCAAAGTAATTACAGTTAGCTAAAATTAAAATTCATTCCCTCCTTGACCCTCTCCACACTTCAGTCTTCGACAGCCTCGTGAAGCTAGTGGCTACCATGCTGCCACGTTGGAAAACACTGATGTAGAATATTCCCACTGGTGTAGAACATTCTCTTGGATGGTATCAGTCTAGAATCTTGGATCTAGAGTAGAATCCAGAATCCTAGAAAAGAGAAATGGCGGAACATTAACAATATAGGATAGATAACCTCAGAATGCTGACATCTTGGTACCATTGGCCCCAAAGAAGTCTTGACCATGAACAAGCTACGACCTTCTCCCTCTATCACCTCATAATGACCAGTGTCGCCATCAGAGTGTGGCTCCCTGCAGGAGGGACTCAAGAGTTGCGGCACCCACGTGTGACGCAGGATCCAAACCTGAACAAGGGGCGAGCAAGCGTCAGAGCCTCTGACCTTGGGGTCCACCAGGGTCCGCCACCGTCTGTGTTAATTTCAGGACACGGTGCCCGGAGCCGGTTCAAAAATACGTCACAGACGTCACATGCGATATGCAAGGGGAGGAGAGGATTCCCATGTGGGTAGAACATGAATGAGGTCAAGGGGCATAGCATAGGACCACAGAGGACCCTGCAGCCGTGCAAACACAAGGTCACCACCTCCGGGTGAGCTGGAGAGAGTCACTCTACCACCAGGAGCCTCAATGGCTTCACCTGCGAATGGTAATAACAGCTGTGTTTCTAGAATAGTTTTGCTGGGCGACATGCCAAGGACATCAGATGCTTCATCTCCTTTTATCCTCCGGATAAGCCCAGGAAGCACGTTCTAAAATTCTCTCTCTCTCTCCCTCTCTCTCCTTTCTCTCTGTCTCCTCGATTGGCCCTGTCCATCAAGTTGAACAGGTAGAAGATGGTTCATCCTTAATCCCCAGCACCAGGCAAAGATCAGATGACACGACCCCTCCTCGTCCTCTCATGGTTGGGGCGAACGTGACCCACACAGCAGGTGGGTCTGAGTCAGATTCCAAGGGCTCCCCTCTCTCAAGGCATATACTACTGCTTCACCCTGAGATTTCCAAGTCACCTCTCCTACAGGGTCCATGGTGGGATTACCTGAGGTTGAGCATGGTCTCAGGAGCAGATGGGCTGTGTCGCTTCCAGGAAGAAGCTAGTAGCCTGAGACATAATTTTCTTCCTTCCTCTGCCATGGAGACTTGTGTGTGTAAGATGTAAAACCAAAGCCTCCCAGGCCATTGATTTTCAGGGCAAAAACGCCTTCCCTGGAGAGTCACCCAAACTCACCGTGAACTTTGTGAGGATAAAAAAATAAGCACTGGTTTTGTTAGGTCACTAAGATTTGGGGAGTTGTTTTGTTACTGCAGCATAACGGAACCTATGCTGTCTAATACAACCAACTGGGACTCTCACCCACTCTCCTCTAAACCCCTAGGGTCCCGCCTGCTGCTTCAAGTCTCCAGCGTAGGATGGGTGGTGCTGGTGGCCTGTAGGGGTCCCTGGCAGTCTGGACTGGGCCATCAAGGGGATGCCGGAAGATGGGAGACTGCTAGAAGGATACTCTCTTGGCTTCCTCCTAGGCATGAGTACCCCAAAAGTTTCTGAGTCGAGCACTAATTATGCCTTCGCTTTTCCATGCACCTTATGTGCAGAATCGGGACGTTTTCTGAGACCAGGACTGGTTTTGAAGCGACCTCCCATCTCCTTGGGAACAGAGAGTAGAAAGTCCTGAAGAATTAGGGGTGAGGGACTGGGCTTCTATGAGGGACTGGATCCTATGACCTGGGAGGAGCCTATCAGCATGTCCCCGCCCTCTGATCTCAGTGACTGGCTCAGAGATGGACATGGGAACTGCGCTCTCCAATCAGAGTGGGCTCAGGGGCTTGGGGTGGGGCCCAGAGTAAGACCCTCCCCTTTATCCAGGAAAATCAGGTAGCCAGGAGCTGAAAAAGGGCCCTAGGCAGCCACGAAGGGAACCAGCCTTGGAATGCAGCTGACACTCAGGAGACAGAAAATAACGTGGCCTTGAGGAGGGACATCACGGAGCTGCTGGACCGAGCTTCACCTGATAACAGAAGCCTCCAGTTCTTCCAGTAGGTGATGCAGAGCCCTCGTTGTTAAACTAATCTGCACCATGTTTCTGGTTCCTGGCAACCTGTATTGTGCTACTTGGGACAGCGATTATAAATCAGGGGGCGAGGTCTTCCGTGGGCTCATTCTCCTCTCAGTGTCGCAGAGTTAGCGATCCGAAAGAGCGATCGCCTCATCCAAGACACGGAGAGGCGAGGGAGGCGTCCAAGTTCGCTCAGAAAGTCCCCAGAAGCCGGGCGTGGTGGCGCACGCTTGTCATCCCAGTACTTGGGAGGCTGAGACCGGAGGATCCGGGTTCGCGGCCAGCCTCAGCTGCTTAGTGAGGCCCTCCGCAACTTAGTGAGACCCTGTTTCAAAATAAAGAATAAAAGAATAGTGCTGGGGTGTAGCCCAGAGGTAGAATGCCGCTGGGTTCAATCCCCAGTACCGCAAAAAGAAAATCCCCAGAAGTCCCGGCCTGTCTGCCCCGCAGAGGGACGGTGCTGAATGTGAGCGAGCATGATTCAGAGAGAGCCTGTGAGATGCTCCTTTAGCGCTGGCGGCTTGCAGCATAAATACATGCAAATTTATTCAGAGGAGCTCTGCATGGCACGGGCAGATATAAGCACAGTGAAGAGGAAGGCTAGCTCGGTCTCAGGATTTCGTCTCTGATAGGCCTCCTGCAGATGCCTGTGGATCCGTCGGCATCCCTCCTCCAAGTCCCGCCGATACCTTCGCCGTCTCTTCGCTGTCCCTCCTGGCCAGGCCCCGCGCGGTCTGTCCCGGCCTGCTCTGCTGCCAGGGAACGCGTTCCCAGCCCCCACCCCGCCTCACATTTGTTCTCTGAGTGGCCGAGCTCCCTACGGTGTCAATAGCATGGGGCCTCGATTAAGCCCTTCCAGTGGCCTCCTGTCGTCCCCAGACAAGACCCAAGCTCCACCGCCTCCTATGCAAAGCTTCCAGGTCTTTCCACAGATGTGCCTCCTCCCCTGCCCCGGCCCGGGTGCACGCTCCCACCACATGCCCCATGTCTCCGATGGGCGCTCGTGTGCGCGCACCCGTTCTCCCATGCCCCTGCCCGGCGAGCGCCAGCGTTCTCCCACTGTAGAGATGAAGAGACCCCGGCTTGGTGAGAGGAAGTGTTTGTCTATGGTTCCCCGGCGTCCTCCACCCGTGCTCTAGCCAATGACAGACCCCACGCATATGTTGTATTTTGGAGGGACCGATACTTTCTTTTTTTTTTTTTGCGGTACCGGGGATTGAACGCAGGGGCGTTCTACCTCCGCGCTACACCCCTGGCCCTATTTTTTATACTTTATTTTGAGACCGGGTCTCACGAAGTTGCAGAGGCCTCACTAAGGAGAGACAGAGAGAGAGAGACAGGGAGAGAGAGAGAGAGAGAGAGAGAGAGCGAGCTGAGGCTGTCCGCGAACCTGGATCCTCCAGTCTCTGCCTCCCAAAGTACTGGGATTACAAGCGTGCGCCACCACGCCCGGCCGATACTTTCTTAAGTACTGTCATAGGTGTTACATAACTCGAACTTCACAGTGACCCTGAGAGATATGTGTTTGCTGCCCTTTCTAATCCACGAGCTTTAGGAGTGCCACATCGGTTTTAAGTCCCTTCTAAATCCCCAGTGTGCCATCCAAAGCCTGTATTGTGTTGGGTGGATAGAGAGTTGAATGGGTGGTTAGATGAATGAATTGGTAAATAATAGGTAGATGAGTGGATGGGAAATGGATGGATGAATGGATTAGTAGTTGATGGGTGGATAGGGAGATGGGTTGGTACGTGGAAAAGTGGGTGAGTAGGCGGTAAAATGGATGGATGGATGGGTTGGTAGTTGGATGGGTAGTTAGCTAAATGAATTGGAAGGTAGTTAGGTGGTAGTTAACATGGATAGATGGATGGATGGATGGATGGATGGATGGATGGATGGGTGGATGGATGGATGGATGGATGGATGGGTGGGTGGGTGGGTGGGTGGGTGGATGGATGGATGGATGGATGGATGGATGGATGGATGGATGGATGGGAAAATGGATGGTTGGATGGATAGTTGGATAGATGGTTAGCTGAATGAATTGGAAGGTAGATAGGTAGATATATGTATGGGAAAATAGATGGATTGGTAGTTGGATGAGCGGATAGGTAGATGAATTGGTAGATGCATAGATGGGTGGGAAAGTGGATGGATAGATGGATTGGTAGTTGATGGGTGGGTAGGGGAATAGATTGCTAGATGGAAAGGTGGGTAGGTAAATGGAAAAATGGACGGATAGATGAATGGGTGGATGGATGGATTGGACTGGTAGTTAGATGAGTGGGTCAGTAGATGAGTTGGTAGGTGGACAGGGAGATGGGAAGGTGGATGGACAGATGGATTGGAGGAGTGAAATATGGAGGATGCGTTGTTGGAAGGAAGAAGGGAGCGTTAGATAGCTGGAAGAAAGAATCGATGTACAAATGATCCAGTAGATGAAGCGGTGAGGCCCACCGGGTTCTTTGTTGTGGATTCCCACGCTTCCCTGAGTCCAGGTGTCCCGGCGGCCATCGGAGCTCCGCCGTGAGCCCAGGACCGCGGCCGGCACATCCAGCGCCTTCTCCGCTCCTTCCCTGCTGGCTCAGGCGCACACTCTCTTGCTGGGGCAAGGCCGGGCCAGCGCCCTGCGCTTCCCTACGCACAGGAGGGCACCGGGATTGTCCCAAGGCGAAACTAGACCCGGAGCCTGGCGACCTGGAGACGGGAGTCGCCGCCTCCAGCCCAGGCCGGGCCGGTGGCCCACGCCACGCAGCCTTCCCCGACCGCCGCTGTCTGCTTTCTAAATAAACCCCGAGACACAGCCGTGTGGGGTTATAAATCAGCCGGAAATCAAATACTAACATGTAAATAAATTGCAAATCAGCTGAGAAATTGGTTTCATTTTGAGACGATAAAGCGCGTTCCTCCCGCACCGGTTTTGTAAAGGCGCCCCTTAAGAATTGTAATATTTCCGGGTGGTAATGATAAACATTAGTGAGTTGCTTTAGAAATGAAAAAATAGACAGCCTCTGGGGATTTGAAAAACATATGCACTTCAAATTTGAAAATCCAATTTAACTGTCCATTATAAAGAGAATAAAAAGGTAAGGGTAGGATAATTTCGCAGTTACACAGCATTTGAGCACATCTGATTCCGCGGTGACAGGCACACTTTAAAAGCTACAAGTCTGAATGCGGGAGACAGCGGATCATTTATTTATGATTGTAATCTAGCTCCTGTCTAACAAGTTAGCGGCCGCGCGCTTGCTCCCAGCTGCGGACGGCGCGTGCACGCTCGTCACTTAGCGCCCCTAAAAACACACTTCACCCGGAATTCCTGGGGCAGGAGGGGGAGAACAACATGAAGGAGAGAGAAGACAAAGAGATAATCCTCGGCAAATTTACCCAAACAGGCAGATGCGGAAATTGCCAAAGTTTAAGAGGAAATCTCTCTTTTTTTCATCCCCTTTTAATTTTTGCTCAAAGCAACTTTGGGAAACACACGTGTGTGCATGCGTGTAGTCACTCCTGCACAGGTGGGCTTAAATATGTGCCTCACACCCGCGTGCGTGGAGCTCACAGCCTCCGTCTGTGGCTGGAAAGTTTCACGTCGCAAAACCTCCGTTTGGTAGCAGTTTCCCCTCCTGAACGTGGACACCTGTTTTTGTTTTGTTTTTGTAGTTCCAGGGATTGAGCCCAAGGACACCCCACCACTAAGTGCCTCCCCAGCCCTTTTATTTTTTATTCTGAGACAGTGTCTGGCTAAGTTGCCCAGGCTGGTCTCCACCCTACGATCCTCCTGCCTCAGCCTCCCATGCGGTTGGGATTACAGGCGTGTGACACAAGTGGGTGCCGTCTTTAAGCCCCTACCCTGGCCTGCCCTGATCCAGAACTCCAGCGGTTACGGAGTCCCCAGCTGCACACGGCTCTTCCTGGTGCTGGGTGCGAGGCTAGACCCTTTGAAGTCTCAGGACGTAATGAAGGAGACAAACCCAATGACAATGCCCCCCTTTTATTAAACAAACAAGGCTCTTTGGGGGTTCGGTTGCCCTGGTCCACAACTATCAGAAGCAGTAGAGCCTAGACTTTCCACCGTCCGTTGAATCCTGCGTTTGCCTCAATTTTAGCTACATCCATTTATTTGTTCGATCAAACCAGTTTTTAGTGAGCACCTAGCATGTGCCACGTGCTGCTCCAGGTGGAGCAATGGACACCACGGTCCTGGTCCCACCTCTGGGGTCCGAGATGGAAAATAAGAAAAAAGAAAAAAAAAAGGGATTGTTTGCACTAGTAAGAGCTTGAGGAAAATTAAATGGGGTAAAGAAAAGAAAAAGACCTGGTGAAGGAGGACGCGAGATAGAGGGTCAGGAGGAGACCTCTGAAGAGGTGGCTGTCCACGGGAGAGCGGAGCGACAGAGGTGGCAGATTCGTGAAGACCTGGGAGGGAAGGACGTTGCGGGCAGAGGGAACGGCCAGTGCAAAGGTCCTGAGGTACAGACGAGCCTGGCTTGTTCAGGAAACTGGAGGACAGCTGGGTGGAGAACTCGGGGAGCCCTAAGCACAGTTTAAACCAAGAACTGGCGTGGTCTGGTTTAGCCAGAATCACTGCCCCACAGGAGCTGCGTGCCCACACTGGGTCAAAAGGAGATCAGAAGCCGGGCGTGGTGGTGCACACTTGTAATCCCAGAATTTGGGAGGCCGAGACCAGAGGATCCGGGTTCTCGGCCAGCCTCAGCCACTTAGTGAGGCCCTCCGCAACTTAGTAAGATCCTGTTTCAAAATAAACTATAAAAAATAGGGCCGGGGGCGTAGCGCGGAGGTAGAACGCCCCTGGGTTCAATCCCCGGTACCGCAAAAAAAAAAAAAAGGAGCCCAGAATGGTGGTAATAGTTGGACGGCACGCCAGCTCCCGTCACTAGCGCCGGCCTCTCCTGCCCCTCCATGGCTGGCCAGACCCCTGTCACCAACTCAACGGGGGCAGAAGTTAATCTCAGCTGATCTGGAGGCCAAGTGACATTCAGTCCCCGAATTGGAGAGGGAGGAGAGAGAAGCAAGTTATTTCTTGTCCTCGTCAACGGGCAGGGACGGAAGTGCGACTCCAGTGAGCAAGCGGGTCCTTAGGTGACCGAGCGTGTGGGCGGGCGGCACGTGGTTTCTTTCTGGGGACGGGGACGCCACAATTAAAACCACACGCGGAAAGGTCCCTCCCAAGAGCCTTCAAGAAGAAATGCGGGCGGAGCGCTCCTCCTCCGTCGAGCCTCCCGAATCCCAGGAAACATGTCAGGCTGGAAACGGTGATTCAAACTGTTATTCAAACTATGACTGCAACAGAATTCATAAAACCAAACTCCTGCAAAGGTATTAATAAGACCAGGAGTTGCCAGGCGTGGTGGCGCACGCTTGTCATCCCAGTACTTGGGAGGCTGAGACCGGAGGATCCAGGTTCGTGGCCAGCCTCAGCTACTTAGTGAGGCCCTCCGCAACTTAGTGAGACCCTGTTTCAAAATAAAGAATAAAAAATAGGGCTGGGGGTGGAGCTCGGAGGTAGAACGTCCCTGGTTCAATCCCCAGTACCACAAAAAAAAAAAATAAAAATAAAAATAAGCCAGGTGTGGTGGCGCACGCTTGTAATCCCAGTACTTTGGGAGACGGAGACCGGAGGATCCAGGTTCGTGG